>JASDQU010244646.1:50052-61830 GCA_032191745.1 Picea mariana
TTAATTAATTAATTAAATATTAATAAAATGAAAGTCACTTTGGAGGGACAAGGTGAGCCAAAAAGTATAAAGGGAAGGCAAGGGCCTCTACTCATTCATTCATGTATGATCATATTTTCATATCTGGCTTCTAGCTAGTAAGCCCAACATTGGGGGCTTTGAGGGTTTTGACTTAACAAACCCTAGATTACGATTCGATGGTGAAAGATTCCACCTAGCTTGTCCCAATCTTGGTCTCGGAGATGCAATATTCTCCCACACCATTCTAGTTCCAGGTCTACTCAGTTGCAGGAGGATTCCACATCAGTTACTTGTGCAGATAGAGAGAGGGCGCACCAGTTGGGGTTTCCAACAAGGGGGGGTGCACCATTCTTGGAGAGAGATTCATTGCAGGTGATTGGTAGGGATTTTGGAGATTATATCACCTAGGTATTCATTGCAGGGGTTTGGACATTAGATCTAGTCCATTCTTGAGGAGTTACCATGGCTAGATCATCATCTATAGGTTGGGATGACTTTGGGAGAGAGAGGACGATTTGGTGATTGAGTGATTTGCATATCTAGGAGGATATACCTCATATCTGACCTTGAAACTTCTTCCAGGGGTTTGTGATTGCCCGATCTATCATTTTGGAGAGTTTCAGGAGGTTTGGAGGCCTCATTCACCCAACCCGAATTATCTAGGATTTTAGGCATCCAAGGGGGCGCACCATTCAGTGGAGGAGTTCAGATACACATGGTTTGAGAGTGACTTTAGATATTTGGGCACCTGGGTTGTCCTTACAGTTACCCAATCTATCAGTTGGAATATTTCTTGGAGTGATTGGACACTTTTGGTAGGAGGGCTGAATTGTTGAGGAGCTTCAGCTATCCAGCAGGGCGTGGCACCTTCCTGCTAGGGGGTTTAGCATTCTTACGGCCCAGCTCTAATTGTATTTAGTATTCATTGTATATCCGGCCTTTGGAAGCTTGTTTTAGTCTTCTATTGGAGCATTTTGTATCAGCTCTATTGTCTATCTTCTTGGCCATCTGTTGAGCATTCCAGATCAACATCTTCATTGTAGCAGGTTTCTCTACTTCATGAATAAAAGCAGTTTTGAGATGTTTTGGCTTGTCTATCATATTGCGTATGGTTGAGGTATGTTCCATGGTTATATCTTCTTGTTATTTGCTGCAATACACATATAAACACATCAGTAAAACCCTAATTGTAACTGCAAGCAAAGTGTTTGACGAAATACCACAACCAGAAAAAGATTTTAAAGACACCAAACCGTGATGATCCTGGCGTAATGGCTTGGGATCATTATAGTCATATCAGATCTTAGATTCCTACTAGCATGAAGGATCTTCCATAAGGAAATATGGGGTCTATAGATTTTATTAGAGAAGCGGTGAGTTGTGAAAGGGAATATCATGCACTTTGTGAGAGACTCGGGCCTCTAATAACGCTCCAAACGTTTATATCCATGAAAAACCCTAGTTAGAGAGAAGATGAGGTGACATATTGGACCAACATAGTAGAGGGAAACATAGCCAGAGCAGCTAGATGGAGGGAACCATAGAGAAACCCCACACCCATTAGGAGCATGCAACTTTGCTACAGTTGCAAGGTGCCTTGGGAACCAGATCATAGGTGTAGGGGTAAGGGTAAGAAGCATATCATTGAGGTGCACTATGACAGTGATGATGAGGATTTGGAGCAGTCCGATGATGATAATGACTCTTGAACAGAGGATAGTGATAGTGACTCTTTCACAAAGGCTGATGATTCTAGCACGCTTGAGGAGGAGGATGACCCTTGTATAGTGGATAGATAGTCGAGAGGACCAGATGATAGTACTAGTAATTCAACATGCATATCACATGGTTTTGATGAACTTACACCCCAAAAGACTGGTGACACTAGTGAGGACTCACACGTGTTAGCACCTACAAATGACCAACCTCCTATGGTGGTTGTGACACATTTTTTGTCTTTTCAGACATCCATGATAGCCATGTCACAAAAGGATACCAGTGGCATGTCAGATATGATGGAGGCGCCTTGTGTGACAGATGCACACCATGGATGCATGGATCCACAGATCCAAGAGGAGACATAGGACGTGCATGTAGTTGATCCTACACTTACAAATCATCATGAGGAGATTGAGTCACATCTTTTAGAGACTCCATTAGTTGAGAAGATTGTGGAGACTGATAGGGTGATGGAGCACTTACTTCTAGGATCGGTCTACATTGATGAGGATGCACTCTTTAGTAGTCAGGATGACCATAACACATGTCTGGATACATCTACATGGGATCCATGCATAGATGATAGTAGCAGGGTGAGTGCACATGAGGATACAACNGGAGGGAACCATAGAGAAACCCCACACCCATTAGGAGCATGCAACTTTGCTACAGTTGCAAGGTGCCTTGGGAACCAGATCATAGGTGTAGGGGTAAGGGTAAGAAGCATATCATTGAGGTGCACTATGACAGTGATGATGAGGATTTGGAGCAGTCTAATGATGATAGTGACTCTTGAACAGAGGATAGTGATAGTGACTCTTTCACAAAGGCTGATGATTCTAGCACGCTTGAGGAGGAGGATGACCCTTGTATAGTGGATAGATAGTCGAGAGGACCGGATGATAGTACTAGTACTTCAACATGCATATCACATGGTTTTGATGACCTTACACCCCAATAGACTGGTGACACTAGTGAGGACTCACACGTGTTAGCACCTACAAATGACCAACCTCCTATGGTGGTTGTGACACATTTTTTGTCTTTTCAAACATCCATGATAGCCATGTCACAAAAGGATACCAGTGGCATGTCAGATATGATGGAGGCGCCTTGTGTGACGGATGCACACCATGGATGCATGGATCCACAGATCCAAGAGGAGACATAGGACGTGCAGGTAGTTGATCCTACACTTACAAATCATCATGAGGAGATTGAGTCACATCTTTTAGAGACTCCATTAGTTGAGCAGATTGTGGAGACTGATAGGGTGATGGAGCACTTACTTCTAGGATCAGTCTACATTGATGAGGATGCACTCTTTAGTAGTCAGGATGACCATAACACATGTCTGGATACATCTACATGGGATCCATGCACAGATGATAGTAGCAGGGTGAGTGCACATGAGGATACAACTTCTCATACATGATACAATGTGATGTGGAGGGAGATAGCACCTGTTGATGGGGTGCAGTAGAATATAGGAGGACCCAACAACACAGTAGATAGTGGGAAGTTCAACATGTTATCTTATGCAGAGAGTGTTTTTGGGGACTTCAGAGTTGACACTAGCAGGAGTGACAACAACAGTGAGGTATATGAGGTGGCACCTTAGCATGACCATGATCAGGAGCCACACCACTTAGTAGCACAATTGAGAGTTAGTGAGGCTATGATCATGGAAACCACTAGGCACAGTGATGACATGCATGCGTTGATGGAAAATTTTTGCTGGAGAGCGTCAATGGCATATGGTAGTTCAGATGAGGGAATTACCATGGATGATTTTCATACTCTTAGGGAGAGAGTGTCTATGATGAGAACTGACTACCAACAGTTGTTGATAGACAAGGACTACCTACTGGGGGTTGGCGAGTTGTATCACGGGGCCTTGATGGGGCAAGAGTTGGAGGTAGAGCGACTCACTTGGGAGTTGGAGAGCACTCGAGGATTCTTGAGAGGCACACAGACAACCCTTCAAGAATCAGAGTCTAGATCAGAGGAGCTTCTGGATGAGATCCATCAGAGATCCACTTCATCTGTCTTAGTGGACACTCAGATGTATCAGTCAGTCACATTGATAGAGGATGTTGGTGATCTAGCAGAGGAGCACCCGTTGATGGAGGACACTTCCATTTGTGTTCAGAGAGCGGTTGACCTCCATGTAGAGGTTGATCTAGCATTATGCCCAGGATCTATGATGCAACATGATTCTGCAGAAGACAAAATGAGTATGCCATAGCACACGGTGATGAGGGATAGTTCACAGAGTCATGCCGAGATGTATGATGGAATTCAGAGGGGTATAGTGCCTTGCAGGGAGGAGACACACTTAGGGGAGTATGTAGATGTCACTCCTCTGCAGCAGCACATAGTTGTGGGAGATCACCTTCACCATTCTAGTAGTTGCATGGGAGATGAGAGATGGAGGTTGGTTGACCAACAATCGAAGGGGTTACTTCTGGTTGTACTGGATGGTTGGGATTCAGTGATGACCACAAGAGAACATCTATCATGGATACTGATGGAAAAGCTTCTGGTCAAATCCTTGGGATTGACCAAAGCATGTGACACCTCCCAGTCCTACAGTCAACTACAGATGTTTCTATTAGCTTGTCTTGACACTTTTATCATAGAAAGTAGCATGAGGAGGGATAGGCCGTGGCTAAGGGCATGGAGAGTGAGTAGGTTGAGACTACATGACATGAGTACTTTTACGGCATACATCAGGTTAGAGGTGGACTGTGTTGGACATATAGTTGATACTTGGTGCGTGATGGTGAGAATTATAGACCAGGTGACGATAGATGAGCACAGAGGGCTTCCGAAAATGATTGATTCAACACAGGAGCAACTAGCAGAGACTGGAAGTGATAAACTTCCAAGTTTTCCATGGGGTTCAGGATTTCACTTGGTTAGCAGGATGTTTCACTACATGATGACCCAGGTTACACTAGAGAGCCACACACTCCACCTTGGGTTGGTTTGGAGTGGGCCTGTAGGTACTTGTCCTATGGGGCAAGACCTTTTCTCCCTCTTGATCATCATGATAGGGCATGCAGATGTTTGGACAGGTACTTCTTCTATAGAGGTGTCTTTACTGATATAGTTTTTGGATAGCAGGTCCAATGGTCACAGGTATTTTAGCTGGAGGACCCAGGAGAGGAGGATTCAGGGTGTATGTAGGGGGCAGGTAGTCATGGTCAGAGTAGTGCAAGGCTCATAGGGTGATCTTCGACAGAGGATAGCATGGGACCCAGGGATTACAGGGTTGGGAATTTCACTGACTGACAGAGGCGAGTGGACCTTTGCAGGGGGGAGTTTTTCTAACTCTCCATTGAGCTTCAGTGTTGAGAGGAGTGCATCACTTGTGCGTATCTCATGGAGGTATTGCAACATCTCATTTTGGCATCAACATGTGTAGTTGATGGAGGCCATATGGATCTTGGTAGAGACTTGGAGGATGGATTCATTCCGATATGAGTCCATGTGTCATATGCAGGAGATTCCCAGAGTTCATGTATTTCAGGGTTATGCTTCCCAGGGGCTAGCAGTTCATGACTTGATATGGGACCCAATGAGCAGAGTGTATGAGTGTTCATATTTGGATGGGTTCTACTGTGTATCCCACAGGTGGACATGGGATCCTGGTATTTTATTTGAGGGGATTTGGTTATTTCTTGAGGACAAGCAATTTTCTAGCAGGGAGGACTATAATGTCCCCACTTTGGGACATCATCACAGTGCATAGGTTTATGATGACCAGAGTAGCTAGATGGATGTTATAGAGAGTACAAGGGTTATTGAGAGTCATTGTGGGGTCCAACTTGCATTTCTCATCATATTCCATCATTATGAGCCATTCCACATAGGTTGGATTTGGTTCCGTTGCATTCCGACGATTTCCATGATTTTGACTATTTTGAGCTATAAGTTAATTGAATTCACTAAAGAGATCATTTTTGGCACATTATTTGGAGGAACCTCTCAGTGTAATAGCTCATTGGAATCAGGATAAGAAACACTACATGATGGGATGGTGAGAAGTGACTTTCAATGGCCATTGAAGCCACAAGGAGAGATAATGAGCTTTTCAGAGGTAACAGGTTAATTAATTAATTAAAGTGATTTAATTAATTAATTAAATATTAATAAAATGAAAGTCACTTTGGAGGGACAAGGTGAGCCAAAAAGCATAAAGGGAAGGCAAGGGCCTCTACTCATTCATTCATGTATGATCATATTTTCATATATGGCTTCTAGCTAGTAAGCCCAACAATGGGGGTTTTGAGGGTTTTGACTTAACAAACCATAGAGGATGATTCGGTGGTGAAATATTCCACCTAGCTTGTCCCAAGCTTGGTCTCGGAGATGCAATACGATCCCACACCATTCTAGTTCCAAATATACTCAGTTACAGGAGGATTCCACATCAGTTACTTGTGCAGATAGAGAGAGGGTGCACCAGTTGGGGTTTCCAGCAAGGGGGGGCACACCATTCTTGGAGAGAGATTAATTTCATGTGATTGGCAACGCTTTTGGAGATTCTATCACTTGGGTATTCATTGTAGGGCTTTGGACATCAATTCTAGTCCATTCTTGAGGAGTTACCATGGCTAGATCATCATCTACAGGTTGGGTCGACTTTGGGAGAGAGAGGACGATTTGGTGATTCAGCGATTTGTAGATCTAGGAGGCTATACCTCATATCTAACCTTGAAACATCTTCTAGGGGTTTGTGATTGCCCGATCTATCATTTTGGAGAGTTTCAGGAGGTTTGGAGGCCTCATTCACCCAGACCGAATTATCTAGGGTTTCAAGCATCCAGGGGGGTGCACCATTCAGTGGAGGAGTTCGGATCCACATGGTTTGAGAGTGAATTTGGAGATTTGGGCACCTGGGTTGTCCTTACAGTTGTCCGATCTATCAGTTGGCATATTTCTTGGGGTGATTGGACACTTTTGGCAGTAGGGCCGAATTGTTGAGGAGCCTCAGCTATCCAACAGGGTGTGGCACCTTCCTGCTAGGGGGTTTTTCATTCTTACGACCAATATCTACTTGTATTTAGTATTCATTGTATATCTAGCCTTTGGAGGCTTATTGCAGTCTTCTATTGGAGCATTTTGTAGCATCTCTATTGTCTATCTTCTTGGCCATCTGTTGAGCATTCCAAATCGGCGTCTTCATTGTAGCAAGTTTCTCTATTTCATGAATAAAAGCAGTTTTGAGATGTTTTGGCATGTCTATCATATTGTGTATGGTTGAGGTATGTTCCATGGTTATATATTCTTGTTATTTTCTGCAATACACATATAAACACATCAGTAAAACCCTAATTGTAACTGTAAGCAAAGTGTTTGACGAAATACCACAACCAAAAAAAGATTTTAAAGACACCAAACCGTGATGATCCTGGCATAATGGCTTGGGATCATTATAATGGTATTATATCTTAGACTCCTACTATCCTAAGGGATCTTCCATAAGGAAAGATGGGTTTTATATATTTTATTAGAGAAGCGGTGAGTTTTGAAAGGGAATATCATGCACTTTGTGAGAGACTTGGGCCTCTAATAATGCTCCAAAAGTTTATATCCATGAAAAACCCCATTTGGAGCAAATATGAGGTGACCTATTGGACCATCATAGTAGAGGGAAACAGAGCCAGAGCAACTAGATGGAGGGAAGCAAAAAGAAACCCCACACCCATTAGGAGCACACAACTTTGCTACAGTTGCAAGGTGCCTTGGGAACCATATTATAGATGTAGGGGTAAGGGTAAGAAGCGTATCATTGAGGTGCACTATGACAGTGATGATGAGGATTTGGAGTAGTCTGATGATGATAGTGACTTTTGAACAAAGGCTAGTGATAGTGACTCTTGCATAGAGGTTGATGATTCTAGCACGCTTGAGGAGGATGATGAACCTTGTATAGTGGATACATAGTCGGGAGGATTGTATGATAGTACCAGTACTTCAACATTCATATCACATGGTGTTGATGACCTTATTCCCCAGCAGAATGGTGACACTAGTGAGGAATCACATGTGTTAGCACCTACAGATGACCAACCTCCTATGGTGGCTGTGACACATTTGTCGTCTTTTCAAACATCCATGATAACTAGGTCACAGGAGGATACCAGTGGCATGTCAGATATGATGGAGGAGCCTTGTGTGAGGGATGCACACCATGGATGCATGGATCCACAGATCCAGGAGGAGACATAGGACGTGTAGGTAGTTGATCCTACACTTACAGATCGTCATGAGGAGATTGAGTCACATCTTTTAGAGACTCCATTAGTTGAGTAGATTCTGGAGACTGATAGGGTGATGGAGCACTTACTTCTAGGATCGATTTGCATTGATGATGATGCACTCTTTAGCAGTCAGGATGACAATAACATGTGTCTGGATACATCTACATGGGATCCATGCATAGATGATAGTAGTAGGGTGAGTGCATAGGAGGATACGACTGCTCATATAGGACGACTGCTCATATAGGATACAGTGTGATGTGGAGGGAGATAACACCTACTGATGGGGTGCAGTGGCATACAAAAGGACCCAACAACACAATAGACAGTGGGCAGTTCAACACGTTATCTTATGTAGATAGTGTTTTTGGGGAATCCAGAGTTGACACTGGCAGGAGTGACAACAACAGTGAGGGATATGAGGTGGCACCTTAGCATGACCATGATCATGAGCCACACCACTTAGTAGCACAGTTGAGAGTTAGTGAGGCTATGATCATGGCAACCACCAGGCACAATGATGACATGCATGTGTTGATGGAAGATTTTTGCTGGAGAGCGTCAGTGGCACATGGTAGTTCAGATGAGGGAATTACCATGGATGATTTTCATAATATTATGGAGAGAGTGTCTATGATGAGAATTGACTACCAGCATTTATTGACAGACAGGGACTACCTACTGGGGGTTGGCAAGTTGTATCACAGGGCCTTGAGGGGGCAGAAGTTGGAGGTAGACCATCTCACTCAGGAGTTGGAGAGAACTCGAGGATTCTTGAGAGGCACACAGACAACCCTTCAAGAATCAGAGTCCAGATCAGAGGAGATTCTTGAGGAGATCCATCAGAGATCAACTTCATATGTCTTAGCGGACACTCAGATGTATCAATCAATCATGTTGATAGAGGATGTTGGTGATCTAGCAGAGGGGCACTAGTTGATGGATGACACTTCCATTTGTGTTCATAGAGTGGTTGGCCTCCATGTAGAGGTTGATCTAGTAGTATGCCTAGGATCTATGATGCAGCATGAGTCTGCAGGAGATGAAGGGGCCTTGCTTATTGCATTAGAACAACACCAATGACATTTCCTAAGGCATCACATTCCACAATAAGGTTTTTTTGAAGTTTGGTGTGGTCAAGACAAGAGATTTGCACATCGCCTCTTTAAGTTGTTCACAAGCTTGAGTTGCTTCTGGAGTCCATGAAAATTTATCCTTCTTAGTTAATGTCGTTAAAGGTGCTGCTATTCTTCTATAGTTCTGAACAAACTTGCAGTAGTAACCTATCAAACCGAAAAATCCTCTAAGATTCTTCAATGTTTTGGGAATCGACTAGTCCATCATGGCCTTAATATTTTTAGGATATACCTTGACACCTTCATGAGATAAAATATGACCCAAATACTCTACCTCCTTCACCCCAAAGAAACATTTGGATTGTTTGGCATATATTTGTTTCTTCTTTAGTAGTTGTAGCACCTTGTCAACATGTCGAACATGATCGTCCCAAGACTTGCTATAGATTAATATATCATCAAAAAATACTAACACAAATTTTCAAAGGAAGGGATTGAAAATTGAATTCATCNGTGGAAGGTGCATTTGTAAGGCCAAAAGGCATGACCAAAAATTCATAATGGCCTTCATGAGTTTGAAATGTTGTTTTTGGGATATCTTCTTCCTTCATTCTAATATGATGATACCCTGAATGAAGATCCAACTTTGTGAAGTAAATTTCTCCATGTAGTTCATCTAACAATTCATCAATGGCGAGAATGGGAGAATTATATTTAATAGTGATCTTGTTGATCTCTCTATAATCTAGACACATACGCCATGAGACCTCTTTCTTGGGTACCATTACCACCGGTGCAAAGTAATAACTTTGGCTAGGTCTAATAATGACATCCTGTAACATTTCTTCAACCATATGCTCAATTTCACTCTTCTGGTCATAAGGGTATATGTAAGGCCCAATGTTAGGAGGAACACTCCCATGAATTAGGTGAATACCATGATCATGATTTTCGAGTGGGTGGAAGACCTATGGGAATATCTTCAAATACTCTGGAATTCTTATCAATGATCCCTTGGAGATCTATGGGAATATATGTCTTATATGTTTGAATATCTAGTGAGCTAAGTTGTACAATTACACCCCTATGCCCCTTTTTCAATAATTATTTTCTTCCATTAGAGCTTATCACCTTACTAGGTTTCCCTGTGATACCCCTTAACTCAATTTCCTTTCCTTCAATGAAAATTTCATGAAAAGTTATTGAAAATTAAAAGCCATTGTTCCCAATGATTGTAACCATTGGAATCCTAGTACAACATCAACACCACCCATGGGTATAGAAATCATTGGACTATTAATTACATATTCCCCCATAGTAAGATTGATATTATGGAATTTTACTGAGCAATTGATAGTTCCTCTATTTTAAATCATTCCTTGAAACTCTAGCGTTGGATATATAAAGAAATTGAGATCTTTGGCTAATTTATAGTGAATGAAATTATGAGTACTACCAAAATCAATTAGGACTATTAAATTCTTCTTTTTGATATATCCTTCGATCTGGAGGGTTTGAGGAGTGCTAATTCCAACCAATGCATTACATGATATCATGAGATTCAACTCTTCAGAAGAAATCTCGTCTACTTTTTCATCTTGAGATGGTTATTGTTCTTGTTCTTATTCCTCTTCACAATCTATGTAGAATAATTTCTTCTCACCACACTTATGTCCCTTATTGTACTAGTGTCACAATTAAATAATACACCTTTTTCTTTTATTTCCTCCAATTGTTGAGGTGTTTTTAGAAGAAGGAACATTATTCTCTCGATAGATGTTAGGAATGGTCCTTCTAGTAGCCATAGCCATATTTTTACTTTCAACATTTCTCTCCACCTTGAATGCATTCTCCAATGATTTGGGTTCCCAAAGGCGAACCTCATGTTGAATGCTATCCTTTAATATTCCTATGAATACACCAATCAGGTGCTCATCTAGAATCCATTACCTTTATATTCAATCTTTGGAATTTCTCAATGTGCTCCGCAACTGAACCCTTTTGCTTCAGATTTATCAATTGGCTAAATAAGTATTGCTCCTTGTATCCTCATAGTGTGATATCATTTCTTCCGTGAAAATTTTCCAAGTGACAAGTGATTTGCGAGTACAAAGCCATCGATACCACACAAATTGATTGGGTTCTAAATATAAAGAAGCAATTCATACCTTTTGTTTGTGTGGCACATCATGTAGATGAAAGAACTACTCCATCTGAAGTATCCATGTGATTGTATCCTTTCCATCAAACTTCCTCATATCGATATTAGGAAAGTGGTTGGTCTTCAACCCAAAGTTGGAGTTTCTCCAGTATTGATTCATCTTCCTTGTGTCCTCATCATGAATTTCATGTGATTCATTTTCACTTTCAGGTGGCCTCTCTATTAGGAAATTTTTCAATCCTTCCATGATCTCCCTTTTTAAACCATCCATATTAGTATCCATTATTGCCTCCAACTTAGATTCAGTTGAATCCATCACCCATTGTAGTTTATATTTTGTTACTGTCTTCTTTTGTAAATCATTTATGTCCCTGCACATTTCTTCACCTTCATCAAGAGTCCAAGTAGGACTGTCTCAAGGCTTATTTGGTGTAGAAGTTCTATTTTTTGGTGGCATGTTGGCCAAGTATCACTTTTAAACATTGATTTTGAGGTGGTTCTACTAGACGATAGTTCTTCTATTGTATCT
>JASDQU010244647.1:0-11015 GCA_032191745.1 Picea mariana
AATTTCTTCCGGGAAGAAGGTTTCGAAGGTGAACCCTTTCTATTCTTCAGGGGATCAACCTCATCTCCTTGCTTCTGTTCAACTTCTTTTTCATCTAACTCTTCTCCATCACCTCTTTGCTCTGGTGATATGGAAGCAGTCTTCACGGATGCACTGTCTAATCCTTGGACCTCTTTGGTCTTCTTTGTCCTACTAGGTCCAGGTGTATCCTACGCAGTTTCTAGGCTGTCGATGTCAGATATATCTGTGGGGTTGGCCGGGATAAGGAGGTCAGTGTACCATTCCTTAGTAATCTTCTCCAAGTCCTCCTGCATCAGCTTGTAGTAGGACTCAAGTTGTTGCTTATGTTCATCAGCGCGCACTGTAACATAAATGAAATGTTGATCTACGTTGAACTTCATCAAAGGCCAGAACCGATGTAGAGTGTTTGGAGTCATGCGAGGCTCGGCCTGGATGGATCTCTTCAACTGATCATAGTAGGTATGAAAAACAACATTTGACTGCTACTGTTTGTTCATATCACTAGAATACCAAAGTGTATTGAACTTCGCGACTAGTGGCTCAAATGGCTTGATGTCGAGGAAGGTTGCACCTTCTGGCATCTCCCAGGAGATGAATGAGATAAGGATAAAAAGCCAACTAAAATGGAATGCGTAACCTTAATCTTGTGCTTCTCTATAGTCTAGTTCTAATTGATTCACCAAGTACTTTGCCCAGTTCATATGTAGGCCTTCCGCGCACTTCCCTGCGAGGTCGACTACAAAGTCAGTGACTTGGGTAGGTTGGTTCTTTCTTACTAAATTCCATGCAATCAACTGACAGGTGAGGCGCACTGTGCCACTCTAGATAGAAGCTACCTTATAGCCTCGCATCCCCTTCTCGACATCGTCGTAGGTGTCCTTGATCCTCTGTGCTAGAGTGTGATCCATGGCTTTTCCTGGATAAAAATTCTGTGGATCAGGTCCCTGCATACTCAACCTTGTGATCTAACTGATCAGTGTCAGATAAACTTTGATACAGTGGTATAGCCACAAATAGCCTCCATGGTAACAAGAAAGTAGTAGCTTGGCAGAGTCATTCACCTCTTGGTGTCTTCCGAAGTGTGGGATCTTCATGACGTTTAGCAGGGTGGACTGCGCGAGGTTATGGGTCCACGTCTGGGGGATTATATTTGAATTCTTCCCCTTCATTCTGGTCAGGTACTTATGTGGGGTGAGCATTTTTTAGACTTTTCGGTCGTCGAGTTTGAATTGCTAACTTCAACGCTGCAATCTTGTCTTGGTCTTCTCAAATTACGCGGATCCCCTTCGGGAGGTTCGTAGTGACCAAGGTGTACTCGAAATATCTAGGCACGCTATCTCAATTTACTACACTACTCAGAGGTGGTATGTAGGTGGGTAATATAGTCGGGATCAATTTGGCATTCACTATATCATCCCTGTGCTTGGTTCGCTTTTCATCTGATGGTCGGGATGGTCCGTCTCCATGAGCAATCGACGGAGATGCTTGCATTGTTCTTGTGGATGAAGAATGTACACCTACAGATAATCCTCTCTCCGACATGACTCTTTCAGTCATCAGATTGAGGAGTACTTCTATCACAGATTCTTCGACTACGTTGATCTCCTCGGACATAGATGATCGATATTAACTAGATCGGGTTCATATTAACTTAGACACTACAATGAAATAGATGGAAACAATGTGATGATCACTATGCAATATCAACTTAGTTTGCGGGCTCAAATTATTGGTTAGAAAAAAATTTCTCGATGCATGGCGCGACGGTATAAATAGGTAACTCATCAACGAGCCACTTGCAATGGGTATGAAACCTTCCTGAACTCTATTATGTCCGTTATGGCGCATTCCCAACGGTCTGATGGCGAGTTGTCTGGTCATAAATGCCTTTCTACCCATTCGAAGAGTTGGTATAATGGTTATAATGTCCCCAATGGCTATATTTCTTCATCATGGTGAAGTGCCATGTGTCGTTGTGTTGAAATCCTGTCAAAGCTCCAATTTTGAAAATTTTCCTTCTGCAAGGTTCCTTCTGGATATTTTTGCAACTTTTCGATCTTATCTCTCTTCTTACTTAGTTTTCTAGCCTTCTTTCTAGTGAGCTTCGTCTCGGTATTCCTTTTCCCATTCTGATTCTTATCTTCATTTGACATAGTGACTTCGTGTTGTTGAGATTATTTCCTAGGATTCAAGGGTAATACTTATTTTTTATATGGGATAGGTATTTCAGTCTTTTGTGGGTCCTCTAGTGTTCTTGCAACTTTGATGTTGTTGTTAAATAGTTGTGATTTGTTCTCCTGTTCTTCAATCAAGTGTGCGATCCTTTTAGTTATAAATCTTTTAACTCATTCTTATTCTTCTCTAATACTTCTTCTTCTTCCTTCCTTCTAGCTTGATCTCTTTCAATCCAAGGTCTTCCTAGTAACATGGTAAATGGAGCATTGTCCTCAATAAATTTAATGATCTCAAAATCTTCTTCTGTCGAAGTTCCATTGACATTCATAGGTATCTGAGCGAGCTTCCCACATAGGGTTATTAGTTTTCCTATGAATAATACTATTCCTCCCAGTGAAGGAACCATAGCAGGCTTTCCTAAAATTTCTCGGATTCTTTTTGTCATAACATTCACCTATGTTTCCTCATCCAGAACATAGTCAACGTCAAAGTCTCCTAATCTTGCTTCAATGCATTCTTTTTCTTTGAAGATCTCTGATAATCTAACATGTCAGTGGTCATTCAGGGTTTCTCTCATCTGTAACAATACTTTCTCTGATTCTTTCTGGGATTCTGCCATAATCTTAGTTTCTGGATCTACCTTAGAGTTTTCTTGGTTCAGATTCATTCTTTTAACTTTAGCTATCATTCTAGGGAAATCCAATACTTCATGGTCCATATATTTACAACAAAGACAACTAGGTATTCTCCCAGGGCATTCCTTAGCAATATGTCATGTTTTTCTGCAACTGTAATAGAGGGTTAATCCTCTCTTTCTTTTAACTGATCCCCAACCCTTTTTTTACTGTGCACTAGGATCGTAGGAGCTAACCTGCAAAAAAATCTTTCTAGGATCCTACATCCATTTGTTAGTCCAAATATTCTTTCTATGCATGGGTATAACATATCCTTCACTATTCTTATTAGATCTACTCATGTCAAACCTTCTTTCATCTACCAATACCCTAGTTTTCGAGCTAGGATAGAATCTATCAAACATACCTAGATCCATGCTTTAGAAACAAAATTTTCCACTTGTCTTACTTCTACAGAGCACAAATCTTTCAGATCTAGAAATTTTCAATATTCTTACCTTTATCAAAGCACAAATCTTGCAGATCCTACCTCTTTTCTTCATATTTGACCTTATTTCTTGGCATGGATATTTACAAGTCAAGCAGAATGTTGCGCACTAGGGAAATAGACCTACGCACGGAGCTTTCTCATTTTCAGGTCGAATATTTTCACAAAGCTTCTTCTTCCTCAGTTCCTAGCAATCACAGTTTCATTCTCAGAACGGAACCATTTTTTGGCATAGGGACATACCCAGGGTTCAACGCTACAACAACGCACCGACAAAACCCTAACTATTGGCCCTTTCGGAAACACCTGCGAAGAAGATGAAGTCTCGCCCGAGGTAGAGGAAGGGGTGGTTGCAGGACTCATATGTCTACAACCTTAGTTGGGGCACAGATCTATGATTCTAGTATTTAACATAGCATTCAGCAGTAAACCTTCATCAATATCTAACCAATATCTACTCCGCAGATAAAATAAAGCATCGCAGCATTCACCTGGATCTAATGTATCTAAGCACTTAGCATAAGGAATTAGATCAGATCTAGAAGATTCAAGCACTAATAAAGTTCACAGAGATCAAATATAGCATCTATATTCATCGTAAGCACAAAGTCTAAACAAATCTATCTATCTATCTATGTCAAGCACTTAGCAGATAACACATAAGTACACCAACACATCGCACAAAGCAGAGCAACACAGCATATACGTGGTTCACCCCCACCCTGGGGATACGTCCACCAAGTCTTCTTCTTTATTAGCTTCTCCAATCAGATACATGCACAGAGCCACCAAAACCTTGCTAGATTCTCCTTCCTTGTGTTATAGCACAAATCCCTTCACAGTCTGTTACAACCACTTGCACTTAGCTCTGCAAGTCTCTCACAGTATGCACAAAACATTTACAAGTCACACTTTCACTTAGCACAACATCACATAGATGACTCTTCCCCTTATATCCTTACATCGCCTAGACATCTATTTATATATTACAAAATAGGCCTAAGCATGGGTAAACCCATGGGCCAATATTCCCATACCCATTACATATTCCCAAATCCCAAAAAGGACCCAAAAAGGGGCTAAGATCCCGCGATCTCTACTTCTTCTTGTGCTTCGCCTTCGACAAGCTGGAAAATTCCAAAATGGTCAAACTTGACCAAGGATCTCTCAAAACTTGGTCGAGGGCCAACAGGTGTCAGATTATTTCCATCTTTGATGGGAACTTTTGATTATCCATCGCCTTCCAATGATGTAAGGTTCATTTTGTCCGTCCTTGACTAGCCGAAGGCTGCAATTTTTCAAGTGTCATATTTTAAAATGAGATACTTTCATGACCTATGGACTTTACCTTCCCCATCAGATTTGATGGAAGGGGTAGGACACCTTGGCATGGCCATGCCCTTATCCGCTACTAAGGTTGCATACAACATTATTCAGCAAGCCTCGGCCAACCCTGATCTAGCTACCCCGAGGAGCTAGATACTGTTCTCAAGCCTATTTGGACTCAAGACTCTCTCATTTCTCATGACCCTTTAGACTAAGTCTTTCCCTATGACGAGGTGATGTTGGAGTCAATGATTGGGTCAGACAGACCTTGGGATGATCTTCATCATAGATATTACTTCTTACCTGAGCTCAAGAGAATATAGGAAGGAGAGTTTATTACAACCATGAATGGAGATAGCCCTTGTACTATTAACCCTCTAGCTATGCATGGAATATACATCAAGGGAAACATGGAAATTATTTATGAGACGATTCCAATCGATATCTCCAAAACCCCTGGCATCATGGAGAATGTCTTTGTTGGAGCAGATTGCTCTTCCGAAGAGATTCAAATCTACACTTAGTTGTTTAAATAATTCTACGATGTTTTTTCCTAGTCTTATGAGGAGATACAAGGCATCGACCCATGAATTGTTGAACACAAAATCACGACTTATCCTAATGTTAAACTGGTCCTATAGAAGCTTCACCCGGTTAATTCTCGCAAAGCATTGGTGATTAAGGCTGAGGTAGATAAAATCCTCAAAGTTCGTTTCATCTACCCCGTGCAATTGACAAAATGGGTATCGAACCATGTTCTTGTCAACAAGAAGCAAGTCACGATTCGTGTATGTATGGATTTTCGCGATTTGAACAAAGCTTGCCCAAAAGACAATTTTCCAACCCCGTTTATTGACCATATCGTCAATGAACGTGTGGGTTGAGAGGTCTTTTCTTTCAGGGACAGGTTTTCTAGGTATAATCAAATTCAATTCAAGCCCAAGGACCACCATAAAATGTCTTTTATTGTCCTTGGGGTACTTTTTAATATCGAAAAATACTTTTTTTCCTGAAGAATGTTGGAGCTACTTTTTAGCAGGCCATGTCGTTTTATTTTCATGACCTCAAACACATATTCGAGGCATACCTAGATGATCTAGCATCATGTTCTCACAAGAGATCCGATCATCCCATCATTTACGACTAATCTTTGAGAGGTGTCTCTACTATCGGATTCACTTGAATCCAAACAAGTGCAGTTTTTGTGTGACATTAGGTCATTTATTAGGTTTCATAGTTTCAACAAAAGGGATCATGGTCGATCTTCTAAAGGTTGAGGCAATATCCCAATTTCCTCCCCCAACTTTAGAGCCTATAGGGGAAAGCAAATTTTCTTCGGCGTTTTGTCGCTAATTATGTCGAGATTACAAAAGGATTCATGCATTTCTTAAAAACAGGAGTCCTATTATGTTGGGATGAAGCAGCTCGGCGCTCTTTTGATGCATTGAAATGTGCTTTGATGTCTTCCCCTCTTCTCAGTCCTCTTGATTATGGCAAGGATTTATTGTTGTATTTAGTTGTTGCAGAGTCTATAATTGGCATGGTCTTGGTCCAAGAGGATGACGTGCTCGAAGAGAACATTATCTATTATCTTAGCGGAGGCCTAGTTGGACCGGAACTCAACTACTCGCATGTTGAGAAGCTCACTTTGGCATCTGTTCATGTTGTCCAATGGTTTCTTCACTATATATTACTTCACAAGACCAATATTGTTGTCGTCGTCAACCCCTTTAAATGTGTGTTAACACAATAGGTCATCGGTGTAAAAATCTGTTAATGGATAGTTATCCTACAAGAGTTTGACTTGGATTTTGTTTTGGCGAAGTCTAAAAAATCCTTGGTCTTTGTGGAGTTAATCTCAGAACTTCTGAATGAAAGTGGTGATATTTCTCCCGAAGAGTCACCAATTAACAAAGATATTTTTTTGATCGCATCTTCGGACCCCTGGTATGGAAATATATTTGTGTATCTTCAAACTTTGAAGTTATCGGCTTCTACTTCTCGCGATGAGTGTTTATGAATATGACACCAAGCATGGAACTATCTCATCCTCTATGACACTTTGTATCTTCGATGGGTGGATTTCATTCTTCGACGATGTCTTACTCACGAATAAGTAGAGCTTATTTTGAATGACTGTCACATTGGGGCATGTGGCAGTCATCTGTCTGGGTTGGAAACAGCCCAAAAGATTCTTCGTGTCGGATACTTTTGGCCCTCGATAATCAAATATTGTGTTGAGGTGGTCAAGAAGTGTCACCCATGCCATATCTTTTGTCAGAAAAACAAGCTCCTATGTTCCCAGTTATTTCCATCGGTCCTATTGAGGGGTTTGGGGTACCTTTAACTCAACAGCAAGAACCAAACCCACTTAAGAGGCCCAATTAGACTCGTAAGTGTTTTATGAGTAGTAAGGTTCTACAGATTCATGATCTGGCTAGAATTATCGATGGTATTTAATCGTGATTGATAGATATGTATTTTCTGTGAAACTTTTCCTCATGCTGGGAAGTTCTCTTTTTGGTTCTCTTTTCTAAATATTTATATCAAAGAAAGATAAATCTAAATCTAAATGGCAAGGGGAAGTTAATTGTGTGTTGGGGAAAGGCTAGGTTTTTTTAGGATAACCTCTATACCTTAGCATGCAGACGAAGAAGATCTAAACTACTTCAAACCAGCATTAATACCATTTTATTAGTGTACATTCAACATTTTATGAGATAATAGTTACAGAAAATAAAACATACACGTGACAAAAAGCCAGTGCGAGAAAAGTAATTTTTGATGCTCTATTATCAGTCACAGGTTAAAACAATTGATTTATATTCATTAATTAGAATAAAAGAATTGTATTATAGCATTATTAGATAACTTTAAATAATAGATACAACAACTCTTACTCAATACAACAACAAATATTGAACACGAAGACAGAGATAATCCCCCCTCGATCCAATCACATTCATGCCTTAGATGATAGAAATGTCTTTGGTTCTAAGAAAAACTTCTTAATTAAAATAACTTGCATAGAAATAATTCTCTTACAAAATTTCAGAAAAAGTTTTTCTCTCCAAAACATTGACCCTTTGTCCCAAGTCAATGCCCTTATTTATAAAAAAAAAATAACTACACTAAAAATAGATACTAGAGTTGTGTTAAATTAAGAAAACGGCACATGGTGGATTTATCTATCTGTTCTCTTTTGATCATCTAGTGGTTTCACTAAAGTGGATTGTTCTTCTCATACTTTGACCACTTCATGAAGATATCTTCGCATATATTTGCATATGGAAATCTGTGTTGCTTCATCGGGGGGAGAAGACCTCCTTTATCTCTATTGCTAGTTCCTAATACCTGATTAGCTTGACACTTAAGCATTGTAAGACTGTGAGAGCTTTGATCAGTTGTTCCATGAAATTCTTCACTTGACCTGGCATCAATCTTGAAATCTACAAAATCTCTGCTTCCCATGCCAAGTTTTTCTTTGTATGTCACTTGACTTTGTCATGCAAATTGGTGAAATACACTAGTGGAGAAAAGTTCGGTAGGTCAATGTTTTTCATCTCCCGATTTATTTTCGCTCAAATTTTCTCACACTCTCCCCATCTTTCATGTATCTTCCACTGAGGTTCATGGACCATACTTACCCAATATTCAGCTACTTTCCTTATTCAAGAGATGTTTCTATCCATCAGCAATCGGATGCCATGCTCTTATGTGTCTCGACCTTTCTATACTTTGTTGATCTAGTTGATACACTCCAAGTCATTATGTGCCTTCTCATACCATCATTGCACGTCTTTACAGGTTTCTAGCCCCATGAGGGTATCTTCTTGAATGTCAGCTATGCAAGCGGTGAAGAGATTCCTTTCACTTGTGAATTGTGCATACATTTCTCGGAACTCACTCTTCAGGAGCACTACTGCCTGTGTTGAATTCTGGTAATACTCCACTTGATGGTACATATGGTATAGCACTTTCTTCATGGTGGATACCTCCCTTTCATCCCTTCTTTCCATGTCCAAAGTATCATCGGTTATAGCCATACATGCACCAATCAGCTTAGTCATCTTATCATTTTCTGTTTCAGGCAATGTCTCCTCTATGGTGACGAGAAGTGTGCTACCGAGCGTGAGACTCCTTTTCTTGGTTGTTCTTCTCATCACAACTTTCCTTTTTCTATCATAAGCGATCGCCTGTATATCAACGATTTCATCTACTGGTTCAGGAATCGTGTTGCCTAGGATTCATGTCATATAGAGATGTTCTATGACTGTTTTTTGTGATTCCTTAGTAGGGGAGGTTTTTTTCTGCTCTGGTTAATTGGCCTCCTACTGGTCTTTGTCGACTGGTGGAGTATTTGTCCTAGTTGGGGAGATAGGAGAAGAATCGATATTAGATGGGGGGTCGGCCATTGAGATGTTGATTTCTGGTTGTTGTGCTTCTTATTCCTATCCACCAGCACCCAAGTCATTCTTGGAGATATCATTTTGAAGTTGTGTTCCCAATTGGTCAATAAATTCAGTGTCCATAGTAATTTTAGCCTCATGGTCTCCTTCCTGGGGATTTGGGATCAAATTGTTGAAAGCTGGAATAGATGTTTCCCCTAGTTCTTCCTCTTTTGTGATTGGTACCAGGGTTATGCGTGAAACCTCTGAACTTTCCTCATCGTTATATATGGTAATTAAGTCTACGAGGAAATTAGGCACACCTTTCCCACTTTATTCATTTGCTATCCTCCATTGAGTTGTAGTAGTCACCGATGATCTTGCCTATGGTGACATAGGGCTAGGGTTTTCTTGATCAACGGTTTCCTCTAGTGGAATTGTCTCTAAGCCATTTAGCTCTTCTCTGTGATTTCTTGTGTCGGTTGGGGTAATCCTCGAGGGTTCTATCAAAGGGTTAAGTGGGGGATTTTCTTCTAACCTTTGTATAGCTCTTTGGGCTTCTTCCAGTAACATCATCCCCCTCCTTCGTACCTTTGTTACTTCTACTACTCCGTTTTCTTCTCTTACCCTAAGGACTTCTTGAGTTGTTTTCTCTATTGTCTCAACTTGCTCATCCATAGACATCACTTTGAATCTATTCATATTGGGGTTAGCCCTTCTATGGATCACTTCCTCCCAATCTTGAGCACCCTCTGTAAATATTTCATCTTCAAAACTATAATGAACATATGGCCAACGGGAGGATACCTGTGATGTGTGTTGAAGTACCAGGCCCTTTGGATCATGCTTGTGAAATAGGCATGTGGGGAATCGATACTCAAGTTGTCTCAACCCTTCTTGTCTCATGTGTGTAGTGTATTTACCATGTAAAACCCGATATGAAATCCATAGGGTATGAAATCTCATTTCTTGTCCTTCACCAAAGTGGCATTATAGCCTTGAAGAATGGTCTGGTAACAAATTTCTCCCACAATCAGTCGGTCTAGGACATGAATGGGGAGTAAGTGTGGTGCATCAGTAGCCTCGAACACTCTGATATAAGTGTTGGTTTCCTCAAAATATCAGTGGACTACCTTTGAAACCATGTTTTAGGTTGTTGTTGTAAACCTTGGGCATTATTTTCTAAATATGATGAAATGTACTCAACCTATGAACTCATCACATATCAAGGCATAAAATATTGAACCTATTATCCCATAGAATGTTGAAATAAACATCCACGGGTAACTCAGCAACATGCCATCTCAAATTCATTCCTGCGAAAATGTTCCTTGTGCAGATCACGTCCAATAGGTATGACACCATGTGAAAAGATAGTGTTTCTCCATCCTTTGGTGTTTGGGCCTATAAGATGTTAGTACTTAACTGTTTGGAAATGATGGATCCCCAGTTAAAGTTTCTCCTAGAGATCGCCACAGTACATGCCAGGGGCATCCATGCTTCTGAAAACTTGGAGCAATATTTTTCTCCATATAATCGACAGATCAAAGCCATTAGATAAATATACGACTCTCTGAGGTTTACCATGTCATACCAGTTGTTGCTCCTATTTGTGAATTTCTTGTCTTCTTTCCACCATGAGGCCATTAACCTGCTAGCTTCATGGAACTCATAAAATTTGACCACAGACTCTGTATTTAGTCTTTCCTCTAGGGTTCTGAGTTTGTAGTATTTTTGGACCTCTATTGGAAGAAAAACACCAACACATTCACCATTTTCATTATTGATTATACATTTCATCACGTCTATGTGGTAAATTATCCATCCCAGGGTCTCCATGTAAGGAAAAACTGGGGTTTAGCAGGCCACCATATGTAGGCATGGTCTTCAGGTGTTTTGGAATACTTGGTCATCCAACATCCTGACGTTTAGGCCACTGTGTGGTATAAAATCTGGGTAATATTCCTGGTTGATCATGTTAAA
>JASDQU010244647.1:55224-70280 GCA_032191745.1 Picea mariana
CTATCTTTCTTCTTCGTCTACTTCGGGGAATAAGCAATTTGTGAATGAAACAACATGTTTGGGTATAGCCTTGGAAATTTAAACAGAATGTATACTTACCTTGTCGCATCATGTCTTCAATTCGGGAGTGAAAATGTGATATGTGAAATCTATTACAAAATCTTCATCATGCCTAGGATTAAATGCAATGCAGGCTAGCGGTGCAAGAGTGGGTTACTTCTTAGTTTATCGACGAATTCAAATTTCGACAGTTGGTCGGTGCATAGGGTTGTGGTGTAGGTTGCACGAAAAGTTTGTTTATCAAGAAACAGAAATCTATATTACCCCAGCTAGGGATGTCCCGTCGAATTACCAAACCCTTTTTTTATTTACTAGCATAATCAATATCGGGAGATATGTTGCATCGTAGATCAACTAGGGTCATCGGTATCGACGAATGAAAGTTTGAACTAATAAGAGGAGCTTGGTATTCTAGCAATCAGTCGATAGTCAATAAGCGCATCAGCATCGTCGAGTTGACTTTGTCATTGTTTTGTTGGTGTATATAGGAAACATTTCTGACGCTGACCAAGACCGTCGTACACTACAGGCGTGGAAATATTTTCATGGATGTATAGATATGGCACGAGGAAAAAGACTGAGTCGTACGGACTACTTACGCGGCCAAGACACGTGGTTGTTTATTTTGATTTCTACGTGAGTAATACCTTTTCTTTGGTATTAGTGATTTTATTTAGACATACAACCTTGACTACAACATCATGTCTTTTCGACACTACTGATGTATCGACAACCGATGATCGACGATTTTATGATGGTTATTATTCCGCAGTTTCGTTTTTCGGATTTCACCGACTCCAAAAAATGTATCGGTGATCGATGATCGGAGGTTTGTTATGGCATATGTTAGTGGTTTTCCTTTCATATTTCACCAATGTCGACGATGTATCATCTATTATCATTGTTATGTGATAATTTTACTGCTCGTATTTCACCGATACCGATAATAGGCACGTGGCTCAAAATTGTAGCTGTGTATACTTAGTTAAAATGCCAAGTTTTCTTATAGAAAAGTTTGATTTGTTCAGTAACTCCAAACCAAGAGGAATATGATCGATGGAAAAACATAATCAACATATAACCCCATTGGTTCCTACACAACTAACTAAACGCAAAAGACAAAGTGGTACCCAGAAAGAAAAAACTTCACAAAACTTTTAGGGTGTGTTGAGTGCTCAACAAATGGCGATTCTCTGGGCGAAAACAAAATCTTTTCTCCTTCCCTTGTACATAGCCTGTGCAAATTGGTTGAGAAATCAACTGGCCTTATTCTATTCCTTTTCAATCAGAACCTTTTCTATCAATGTGTACACACGTTCTTGGGTTCACAAATCTGGATCTCCCTATGGGGTTTATGCTTTTCCACCCTCTTTCCTTTTAACCTCAATACATGTCCTTTCTAGACAAGAGTCAGGTAGGGCATCCATTGTCATGAGGCCTTTTAGATATCATTCGTTTTCTTATGGTGTTGCTCCGCTACCAGTGAGCGTCCATAGCCCTGACGGAGTCACCTCGATATCACATACCTTGCTCCGCTGCCAATGATCGTCCATAGCCCAGGTGGATTTATCTGCATACCCTCTCAAACTTTACACTCTTTTTATATAGATCATTTTCTTCTAGCAAAAATTCCAAGAGTGAGTCGGAGAGGAGGATACTTGTTTTTGACAAGGTTAAAGTATTAAGGTGGGGCCTTTCCTGGATCTGTCCATAGACACATGTGATTCTTTTCATCTAGTCATCTTTCCATTTAGCGTTACGAGACCACTAAGCAGATATTTCATTGCTTCCCCAGGTAGTATGCTTACAAAGACAAATATGATTTGAGAAAGTTTGCATTTTCCCAATGTCTCTTATTTTGCATGTCAGTGTAGGTCAGAAGCAGAGTATGTTTTACTATATTTATTAAGATCAACCATTGCTTTACAAAACACAACTTAATTAAAGAAAATAACAAGAAAAAGAAAGAAAAGAAAAGGAGTTTGCAATCGATATTCCCTAAACCCACACACTTATCCTGATCAAAACGTATGCTAAAAAGAAACAGAAAAACTCAAATAAAACATCAAAATACACTTTTTGTTTTTTAGAAGTATTGTTTAAAGGCCTGGCCATTCACCGGGAGAGTGTCGGATTCGCCCCTCAGATTTTTCAACCAGTATTTTCCTACCCCGATCTTCTCGGCCACTTGAAAATGTTTGAGCCATAGATTTTTGAACTTTGAGTGTTTTCCTTTGAACTCGTTTGCTTTATCCCACTTGAAGACTAGGTCCCCTACTTCGAAATTTTTCTCTCTAGCCTTATGTTTGTCGAACCATCTTTTAACTACCTGTTGATGAGTGGTGAACTTAACTTTAGCCTTATCTCTTTCTTTATTTAGCATGAGAAGGGTATCCATCCTTTTCTCTAGAGTGTATGAGAAATGACCACTTGATGCCTAGGCAAGCTGTAGATATGGAAGGTACAATCCGTTTGGGAGAATGGTTTCTTTCCCATATACCAAAAAGTACAGAGAGTTTCCTATGGATTCTTTAGGTGTTACTCTATAATCCCATAGGGCATTATGAAGTAAATTATGTCAATTTCTCTAATTTTCAACAACTGTCTTTTTTTAAATTCTCACTGGGTTTTTATTAGTCGACTATGTTACCCCATTCACTTGCGGATAATAGTTTGTGGAATATATTATTATGATCCCCTTATCAAGGGTGAATTATGTCAAGGGAATGGAAGAAAACTAGGAAGCATTGTCAAAAACAAGGATGAAGGGCATCCCAAACCTTGTTATTAGATTTTGTTCTAAAAATTGGATCATTTCCTTTTCATTAATGTGCGTGAGAGGAATAGCCTATGTCCACCTTGTGAAATAGTCTATTGCATTCAAGATATACTTATGTTGTTTCGAAGAATTGGGGGTGATTTGTCTTATGACATCTATTCCCCATTGCTCGAAAGCCTTGGATACGGTCACTGGCTAGAGTGGAATGGCTAGTCTATTTTCCCTACCAGCGTTCACTTTACAAGATTTACATTTCCTAGCATATGAATGAGCGTCCCTGAACAAAGTAGGCCAATAATAACAAGCCCTTAATATTTTGTGAGCAGTGGTTTCTCCTGCAAAATTTCCACATGTCAAGCCATCATGGATTTCTTTGAGTACCTTTTCTACATCGTCATGTTCAAGATATATAAGGAGTACTCCATCATAGTTTACGTGGAAAAGCACAGAATTTATCAGGAGATATTGAGTGGATTTTAACCTGAGGGATCTCCTTTCTCTAGGGTTTTGGTTTTCTAGAAAATTTCCATGATGCAAGAGATAAGACAAGTTTCCATACTAGGACTCTTGCCCGGGAGGGACGTATAAGGCTTCGCCGCACCATACTGACAACTCATTTTCCCAGTCGGGGTCTTCTACGTTAATTAGATCTTGGGATTCAGCGGCTGGTTTACACAATCCTTGACCTATGACTATTTTGGCATGGTTTATGTCTAGAACAAATTCATGGATGACTTCCATCCAAATTCCCCTTCTTTCTCTCATCTCTTGTTGAGTGAACAGAGATTGGACCACTCAATGAGGTACTATGACTTTAGTGTGATTCTTCAGGATGTAGGATATGAAATGTTTGAATTCTTTATATACTGTGTAATCATGTTTGTCTATTGAAAGGTAATTCAGATCATCTCCTTGGAGGTTGGTGCTCATAAAGGATATTGGCACTTCATTGTTTTCATCATCCTTTTGAGCAAGTACTGCAGCTAAGGATTGGTCAGAAGCAAAGTTATAAAGGAAAATATCTTTGCTGAAATTAGGGCTTCGTAACACTGGTGCTTGGGAGATGGAAGTTTTGATGTTATTGAAAGAACCTTTCTTCTCTTCATCCCATTTAAAATCTGCATCTTTGTGAATCATTCTTTGTAAAGGCTTGATGGTTTCGATGAAATCAAGAGTGAATTTTCTTACAAAATTGATTTTTCCAAAGAACGATTGTGTGGCCTTTTTATTGTGAGGCAAAGGGAGTTGAGATATCGCTTTTATCCGCTCAAGGTCGATGATGATTCCTTCCTAAGATATGATATGACCTAATAATTTTCCTTCCTCTACACCAAATATGTTTTTATTAGGGTTCAAAGATATTCCATACGTCCTACACAGTTCAAATATCTGAGTCAAATGTTGAATGTGATCTTCCTTATTTTTTGAGTATATTGTTACATCCTCTAAATAGACTACCACACACGTGTTAATCAATCCCCGAAAAGATACATCCATGGCCCTCTGGAAGGTTTCTCCCGCATTGATTAACCCAAAAGGCATGCATTTATAAGCAAAGGTTCCCCACTTGGTCTGGAAGGTAATTTTTAATCGATCATCTTCTAAAACCAGGACCTGGTTATACCCTGAGAAACCATCTAGGAGGGAAAAACATTTAGAGTTGGATACTATCTGTAGAAGTTGTTACATGGGTGGAACCAGATAGTTATCCTTCTTCGATGCTCTTTTAAGGTTTTTGAAATCCACACACAAACAAATATCCCCAGACTTCTTTATGACAGGCACCAGATTGGCTACCCAAGCAGAGTGTTTTACCTGGAAAATAATCTTGGCATCTAATAATTTCTTCAACTCTTGATACATTAGGGGCTCCAGAGATGGGTGGTACTTCCTAAGCTTCTATTGGAAGGGTTTTGTTCCATATTTTAACGGGATCGTATCCTGGATAATGTGAGTATCATATGTTTTCAATTATTTATAGGCCCAAGCAAAGACATATTGATATTCTTTAAATAGTTTAAGATAATACTTCATGTCTTCTTTGGATACGGCCTTACCTAGGTTGACATTATTGGGATACTCAGGGGTGCCTAGGTTTATAGTTTCGTATATAGGGCATGAGCTCCCTATTTTTTCATTTTTTGGCCCTCTAAATCTTTCCCTTAGGTCAAAAACGTTCTCCATATTGGCCACTCATTTTTGTATTGTGTGAACTTTCGTTTATCATCAGATTGATTTGTTTCCTTCTTTCGTTCATGGAGATTCAATATTGTGAGTAGTTCTTGGAATATTTCATTATCAATGGCCAAATCCTTAAAATTCTCCTGGTTAGTCAAGAAATCTACAATCTATTCATCCCCTTCAAAGACTTTCCAATTAGAAATGTTGTTAGGCACAAACGGTTTGTAGAGAAGTTCTACTGCAAACCTTGAGGATTCATAGTCTTCTAAAGGAGATAATCTTGAGGTTGCGGTGGCTAAATAATCAGCAAGAGTATTTTTTGTCCTAGGAACAGCGGTAATGTTGAAATCCTCAAAATTATCTATTAGCTTGTGTACCTCTTGTTGGTAGTTTCTCAAGTGAGTTGAATTGAAGTGAATGGTATTCTTTACTTGTCTAATGATAATTTCAGACTCTCCAAAAACTTTCAATTCTTTGACATTTAATTCTATGGCCTTCTTTAGTCCTTGGACTAGAGCTTCATATTCAGTAGTGTTGTTAGTGCATTCAAATTCTAATATGCAGGATAAGAATTTTTGTTTCCCGTTTGGGTCAATGAGGATACATCCTTCTCTCGACCCTTCTTGAGATTTAGAACCATCAAAGTAGAGCATCCAAATTTGTGGTGGGGAATTACTAACTTCTTCATGTCTAGATATTTTTTCACCTTCATATTCCTTGTCTACTACTCTTGATGGAGAATCTTGACAGAGGATGCCTCCTTCTATGGTTGCTAGTAATTCTACTTGAAAAAACATTTCATATTTTTGTGTGGGAGGTATGTCAAACATGTGAGGGGTGAAATTGTCGAAATCAAAACCATGAGAGTAGTTTCCTAAAACAGGGAACCATGTTGATGAGGGTTCACTCGGGGTGTCTAAATCAGTGACAGTATGTTTGATATATCTTTCTCTATCAATCCTAATCATGTTTGTATGTCATTTTAATTGCAACCAAAGGTGAGCCCATTTGGTACTAAACTATCCATTTAATTTCTCAGACCAGTCTCGGTTGAGTAGCAGTCCATAGGCCTCTAGGATGTCTACTATGATTATGCCAATTACTTGAAAAAAATTGCAGTGTGTAGCCATTCTGATCATGACATATTTAAGTTCCCCAATGACCTTCACGTAAGTCCTATCTATTTGTATAACATGTTTATCACTTTTGAGCGGGGTTGCGTTCAATTTCTTGCAGATTGGCAATGGCATGACATTGGAAGATGCCCCTGAATTGACTAGGAAATTATGTATATTTGTGTTAAAAAATTCAAACGTCAAGAGGAAAGGAGGAACAAAAGGCCTTCCCCTTCTGTCTAAAGAGTAAGCATTCACACTTGGATTATTTTTTAAATCTGTGGGAGATGGGACCTCACCTTGATCAGTGCTTGTTATAAGGGTTTCTATTGATTTTAAGGCTTGTAATAGAAAATCATTTTGTTGAGGGATTATACACATTTCCATGACAGACACATTAGCCTTCATCTTCTTCAAGTCTTCTACCACATTGTAGTCTAGTTTAGGAGCTCCATGTGTGAGTATGTTTCTAGGATTTTTTTGAAAGGAAAATAGGGGTTTGGGGCGACTGGTCGTTGGACTCCCTCTATACAACTAGAATTTCAGTGGGGTGTCCCTACACTTCAGCGACATCGTTGAAAGGCATCAGGTGATTGGAATCCCATAACAGCATGGTTGTCTCTTCCGGTGGCTATTGACTTTCTTGATAAATGACATTTATTGTTGAGCTACCGGTTGCTTGGTTAGAGAACATTCGTCTAGGAATCGATTTTCCATTTGATTCATAGCATGTACCCAATGGGGGTAGTCCCTTTCTAAATGGTTTTCTTGGTGACATGTGCAGAAAGAGTCATATGTTATGTTCCCTAAGTCGATATTTAGGTTAGCTGGGGGAGGTTATATGACTTTTAAGGGAGGATTTATTTAAAAAAGGGTTTATGAGGTCTTTGATTTTGGTTTCCATCCCCAACACTCCTTTTCATATCCATGATCTTGTCTAAGAGTTTTTTTATCAGCCACTGCAGGTTTTCTAGATCTCCTCCTTCTTTATCAGGACCTTGTTCTATTTGTTTTCCCAGGGGTATTGTCAACAAAAGTCCTCTCTTAGGTAGAGGTTGCATTTCTTTTCTTATTAGAGAGATCTGACCTTCTTTGCATCCTTTCATTTGGAATTCAATCATTTTATCTTATTCAAAATTTTCGACTAGGGTATGTTTGGCATTTGTTGGTTATTGATCTTCTATTTTGTCTGAGTTTATTGACCCAGGGTTCATGTCTATTCGGGTTTCCAACAAAGCCTCTAAAACTATCAACCCTCCTGGTAAACCAGCAGGCAGAATGCGTTGCGCAGTCTCACCCGAGATAGCTTTAATGGGTGGTTGTAAGACTCAAGTGTTTACAACCTAGGATTCAGTTTGACATAAGAGAGCTATATATTGAACCATTTATTATAACTTGTAAACACAGTATACTGTCATTGACGAATAAACGGGAAAGGTAACGACTCATTCATTAAGAATAACAATAGTTATTGAAGACAATAAATATATGCATGCATTCATCACATAACACAGATGTTACTGTGGTTCACCCCCTCCTGGGCTACGTCCACAAATATTTGGATCTCAACTCTTTTATTATAGTATTTTTGCATCTATAGCATCGCGTGCTTACAAATCTTCTCATTTGGGTGATCTATATGAGGCAGACTAGATCACATTAGACTCCCCAGCCTATGATATAACCCTCAAGATCTTCCCTCGTCCATCCCCTCCAACTCAACAGCTTATACAAAATAGATCATACAACACAATATTACATATTGCATCAACTCATGCATAACTAAAACAGCAACAACAATAATCCCAACCCCACCCCACTATGATACCTAAGTATCTATATTTATATGCTTCTGGCTCTTCAGCCATTACAATATATTACCAAAACCATAACCCTAACGTCATTAGGTCTTCCCGACATGCGTGTGTGTTGTTCTTCCTTCCATCTATCACTTTCCTCGTGCATGCTTTCTTTCCCAAAAATGCCTTGCTTTTCCGCTTTGGCCTGACTCAAAAAAGGCCCCCAACACTGACATGTGGCTCGTCCTAAGCCACCTAACCCTTGTGTTCTTCCTCGATCTCCTTGGTGATCACCTGGAATGTTTCTTGGAGCTCTGTTGCCTATGTCTGCACCTGCGCAGTCTTCTCCTTGAGTGTGTCCACTATCTAGACTGCAATTTTGTCACTGATCAATTCCACGCACTCTACCTGGGTCTCTTCTATCTTTGCCTTGGCTTCCTTTGCTTGTGCCAGGACTTCTGCTACCCACTCCTGCAATGGTTCCATTTGATCCTAATGCTCATGTTTCTGTGTTAGCGCAGTACTTAGCTCTGCCTAGAATCTCTTCATGTCCTGCACCCCTTTGACGCGTTCTATGATCGGCATTGTCTTCTGCCTCTGCTTGAGATCTTGGATCGTTGTGTTGATCCTTTCTTCTTTCTTGTCCCACTTTTGGACCTACTAATCCTCCTCTAACTTAGTCCAAAGTTACGTTTCTTTATCAAACAAGTCAGCTGCTTTGCTGACCTGTTTCTTTATCTCCTATAGCTGTGTTGTTACTTCCTGCTTCCTTTGCTCCTTCATTGCTGGTGGTGTTCTTGGTGAGAGTTGCTCCCAGAGATTCTCGATCTCTTTCTGATATTGATCAATTGTCTGCACAATCTAATCAATATTTTCTGCTACTGTGATTTCATTCCTCTGCGTGCCCTATGGAATCTTCTGGTAAGTTCCTGCCACTTTCTGCTCCAATCCTTTTATGCACTCCCTTTCCTTCTGGGTCTCTAACTTAGCCTGCTCATAGACTATTTCCAGCATGTCTCATTTTTCTGTTTCCTTTTGCAATTCGACTAAGTCTTTGTGTGCACGAGACTATACCTTGTGTTTTATGCTAACCTGCAACTTGTGTAGTGCCCTAGATGGCATCCACGTCAACACCAGTTGGATTTGTCTTAAGTCCTTCAGGGGTGTCTGCCCCACAATCTCATCCATGTGTAGCATACTGGGTGTGAAGTGGAATGTTGTGTTTGACTGCAATATTGGATGGACTAGATCTCGTTCTTCTTCTTCCAACCTTTCCTCTATTTGCGGCACTGATGACTCGGTTCCCCTGCTACTACCTGCTACCTGCATTTCTCATATTTTCTTAAAGAACTGTCGTATTTCTTCCAGCTCCTCTTGAATCATATCCCTGTGGTGTGCAGCATGGTCAAAATCCTCGGCTACATAGTCATGGACCATTCAAGCTATCATCTCTCCATCGTCATCTGTGATCGTATACTCTGGGGGTGTTCTTTGTGCCTTTGTTTTCTTACACGCACCTCCTATCTGTGTGGTTGTCCTCTTGTTTCCCTCAGGTTCTTTTGGGTTGGGACTTGTTGCGGTCCCTTGCATGGGCTCAGCCTGTTTCTATTGCTCCTTGGTTGGCTGCGTCTTATCCTTTTGCTCATTGGCCCTTCGTTTGTCTGTGTTGTTTTTTCCTAGCCCGTTCTTCATCTCTTGGGCACTTGGATTTCCTTTGGCCGTGTTTCTCCCTTCCCTGCCTCTTCTTCTGTTGTTCTTTCCAAAAATTCTTGGGTGAGGACTGGAATCTTCCACTCATTGTTCCATTCACTGGTAACCATGTTGATGTCACCCTATGTGATACAATAGTGCATCCATAGACACTATTTATCTAGATCATTCCTCGCCTGTATCCACATTATGTGTCATGTGGCCTGGAAGTTGGCGATGTATTTATACCACACAACCGCCTTTGGTGTGATCCTCCACATGTTGGAAATGGCTTTCTGCAGGTCACGTAGGTATCCTTCAAATGTGGACCCATTCATCTTTTTGTGCTTAGCATCTGATGTGGCTCTCAACAATAAGTATCTTGATCCCTGGTTCAATTTGGGTCTGGCACAAAAAGTTACATACCTTGGTTCCTTCCAGCCCATAAAGGCTATTAATGTGATCAACCATGAATAGTGAAAATCTGTTCTTAGGTCCTGTGCATCTTTGCAGTCATCCAGGAATAATTTCAAGAGATACAGTGCCCAGCTCATTGTGGTACCCTTTGTGCACTGAGTTGCAACTGTGACAACCCCAGTTGGAACTTCCTCCCTACGACATTTTATCAGCAACTTACAGGATAATATTTTTGCGCCCAATTGTGTTGCGTCATTGTTGATCCTCTTGATAATAATCCCTCTTGTCCCCCTATCGGTGCCATACTTTTTCTTCATCTCTTCTGCTAGCACCTTCTCCCTGGCTTTGTCATCCATAAACTGCATAGGATCCATGCCCCAAGATGGAAATCCTATTATGATCACGATAAGCTCTACGTCTATTGAGACGAGCTTATCCAACCAGATGTCTCCACCATGTGTGACTACTAACAATTGTTTGATGCATGCGGTAGCGTACTGACCTCTACCAAAATATGGTAGGTCCAACAGACCTAAAATACCTGTTTTCTACAACCTTGTTTCCCATTGGAGTGGTTGATCAATCGGTTCCCCAAACCAATTCATTCCCACCATCTCCATGTACACTCTCTTCGCAAGTTCTGAAAATTTGTTTGCGACTGCTACATCATGGTCCGAGTATTTGAGCTTCCCTATATGACCCAACAGGTCTACTCCTACATGTACCCCATATGGTATACATGGTAGAATGATTGATGTGAGAGGTTGCTTGCGAGGTGACTCAAGTACCTGCATCTTGTCTTTCTTCGACGGTGGTGGCTAGCTCGAAGTTCCAGCGGCTTCCAGTTTTTCTTCAGAGTACCATTCCAGCCAACCTGTGACATCTTCGACCGTTCCTTCTGGTGGGTAGTCTGATATGGTCATTTGAGACTCATCTAGCTCAATTGTTTCTTTCCGATTTGGAATTGTTCCATTGACTTTCGGAGCTACTTCAGTGTTCTTTGGTTGCACCTCCTTCAGGTTTTTTGCGTTATGGTTTTGTGGCTCATGTACTTCTATCAGTATATCTATATTTGTTCCCTATGATGTTGGTTGTTGGGTTTCTTCCAGTATAGGTGTAGGGTTCGCCAGTGTTGTGTCTAAAGACGGTATTTTTTTGACATTGACGATCTCCGGTAGTTGTTGTTCACCTTCTTGCACCTGTACTCATGACCTGGTCTGAACTATGGTTTTTCTAGTGGTCTAGATCGCTTCTTCTTTCTTTGGCGGTGCCACGGTGGTGAATGTCGAATGTTTGTTGGGTTTGACTAGTCTCTGTGACCTCTGTGAACATTGCTCTGTTCTCCTTAACCTCTATCGCTCTATGTTTGTTCTCTTTTCGAAAATAGACTCTTTGTTCCCACATTCGTGTGTTGTATGGGCTACGCATGAAGCTTGTTGAGGGCGCTTCCTTAATTATGGTTTCAATGCACCTCAAGTGGTTTCGTACTTTCCATTACTCTGCCTTGCCATCTCCATTTGTCACGATTAATATGGCATCCCATTGGTCCTTTCTATCCTTTAATTCTTCCTGACGTTGTCTTATCGTACTACTTTTGCCGACTTTCCTTTTCCTTCTTGTTTCCCTTTGTACGTGATCGTTGTCCCTCTCCTCACCAATTTTATGTTTCTAATTGTGCATTCCCTTTCTGTCTTTCGATGCACTACACCTCTGTTTGTAGTATTTACATTTATTTATTTTTTTACTGCGCAGTGGGTGGTTGGTTGTCCTTGTAAAGCTCCAGTCGACTCCCATTGATCATCCCTCTAAGTTCTGCACCTGATAAATATATTAACTATACAACTCCTCCATCTATGATAGATTTTACCTCGTATGGTCCTAGCCAATGCATTCTTTGCTTTCCTGGGTGCTGAAATGATTTGATATCATACATCAGTACTAGATCTCCTTCCTTGAAAGTTTTCTTCTTTAAGTGTCTATCATGCCAAGATTTGTCCCTTGCTCTCTGAACTTGTTGGTCGAATCCTGATAAGATCTGATATGTTCTATCATTTGTGTAATTGTCGCTACGCGCAAGCTTGGTACTAAAAATTCTAATGGCACCATTGCTTCTTGGCCATAAACCAGTTTAAATGGTGTGTGTCCTATCAACTTTTTGCACGTAATCCTATAGGCCCATAATACTACTAGTACTTTGAGGTCCCAGTCATCTCTGTTGACGTTACAGATATTTGTCAGCGCATTCTCCAGGATTGTTTTGAATGCTTCCACTGTGCCATTTGTCTGTGGGTGATATGGTGTGCTCTTCTAATGATGGACTTAAAACTCTTCAGTCATAGCATTGATGGTGTTGTTTATGAAGTCCATGCCTTGGTCGCTCATCAAAATTCTTGGGCATCCAAATCTATTGATTACTTTCTCAAATATAAAAATGTGTTGTTGTTTCTGCATTGCAATCCTTCACTGGTGCGGCTTCCGCCCATCTTGTTAGGTACTCTGTTGCGGTGATAATGTACCTTGCTCCTATTCTTTTTGTTGGTGGGTTGATTGGTCCCACAAATTCTATTGCCCACTTATCGAATGCCTATAGTGTTACATGTGGTCATAATGGCATCTCGTCCCTTTTGTTGGGTTTGCCTACCCTTTGACAGACATCCCATATTTGACAGTAATCCTTCGAGTCTTTGGGCGGTAGCTTTACCGGTGTAATGTTCTCCCATTATTTCCTCGTGGGCTTCTGCTAAAAATCATGGTATTTCGTGTTCTAACACATACCTTCGCAATATTCTATCTGTGCCCATTTTGTATAGGTGTCCTGCAATCATTTGATAGTCGGCAACATGGACTACTAGGTTTTTCTTCTATGCGGTGCTATATTCTTGCAGCACAGTACATGTGCTCAAGTACTGAATGATATCTACGAAGTATTCATCAGTGATCTGTACTAAGAATAGTTGTGCATCCAGACATTTGTCTTCTAAATTCGTAGGTTCTTCTCCATTTGTGACCCTTGATAGGTGGTCAGGTCCTATGTTCAGTTTCCTTGGCTTGACGATTACTTCAAAGTCAAATTCTTGAAATAGTAGTAACCATCGATGGATTCTCCCCTCTAACACTGGCTTGTTGACTAGGTATTTCAGTGTTGAGTGATCTGTGAACATCTTAAAGTGTTTCCCCAATAAATAATGTCTAAATTTTTGTAGTGCATAGACCATAGCTAGGCCTTCCCTTTCTATAGTGTTATAGTTCTGTTCTAATTCTGATAACTTTATGCTCGCGAATGCTATCAGGTGATCCAAGTCCCCCGCTCTTGGCTATGCCAAGATAGCTCCAAGTATTATGGCGGATGCATCTACATGGACATGGAATGTCTTCTTCCAGTCTGGAAAGACTAATATTGGTGTGGTGACCATGTTTTCTTTTAGGGTATCTAGACCATGTTGACACTCGTCGTTCCACTAAAACTTTGTATTCTTTCTTAGCATTTTTTTCATTGGTACAGTAATCTGCGCGTACCCTTTGTTGAACTTTTTGTAGTATCCTGTGTGTCCCAATGTCTCTCTTAGTTGATGGACTGTTTTTGGTGGTGGTAAGTTAACAGTTACTGCAATCTTTGCAGGATCTATGAGTAAACCTTTTTTTCATACTATATGGCCCAATAGTATCCCAAATGGTGTTCCAAATATGCACTTATTTATGTTCAGTGATATCTGACATTGTCTGCATCTTTCCAACATTAGTCGTAAGACTTCTACATGTTCTTTCAACAAACTATAGACTGTCCAATCATCCAAATATACTTCGATAAATTGGTGGATGAATTCCTTAAACACAACAATGACTACTCTGGAAAATATTTCTAGTGCATTATTTAGTCCAAACAACATGACTGTGTACTGATAAGATCTCCATTCTGTCGCAAACGTGGTCTTGTATCTATCTTGTTGTGTTATCTTGATCTGATCGTATCCTGATAATCCATCAGTGAATGAGTAAGCTTCATGTCCACCTACGTTTTCTAACACTTCATACGTGAAAGGTTTATGGAATGGGTCATGTAGGAATGCATCATTCAACTTCCTCAAGTTGACGCATATCCTTATCCCTCCTTGTTTATTGTCTTGTACTACCATTGGGCTTATCCATTCTGATTCTTCAACTGGTTCTACCATTCCAGCTTCAATCATCCTGTCGATCTCAGCTTTGACTTTCTGCTTATATATTGGGTTTAGTCTATATGGTCGTTGTCTAATTGATATCGCTTCATGTCTGAGTGGTATCTTCATTTCTGCTAACTCTCCGACTATACCCTTCATTTCTGCAAATGTTGTGGGTAACAAGTCGTTGTACTCACACAATAACTCTATTATGCTTTCTATTGTTTTCTCATCCCGTAATCTCCAATGTTATCCATCTTGGGATTCTTGACTTTCCCAATGTTGACTTTATTTACTTTGATCGGCACGGAAATGACTTCTGATTCTATCACTAATACATATTGTAAAAATTTCGACGTTTTATTTGCGGCGTTATGGACAAAATTGTCCATATTGTCGCAAAATAGAGGAAATTTAAAAAAAAAAAGTTCATATTGCCCGATAACGTCAGTCTTTCCACGTTGACATCTCTCTTGCCACGTTAACGTCTCTCTTTCCACGTTTGTGACATAAACATCGTTCTTGCCACATTTGTGAAGATTGATGTCGCAATTGCAACGTTTTGGAAACTAGGTTTTCCCCTCCAACGATCACCTTAGTATGTTGACCAAGTCAAAATACTAACGGTCACTTAGGTTTTTTTTACGTTGGAATTGCGACATTACAAAATCTATAAATATGTTGCAGTTGACAGATGTTGCGACAAGTTTGCTATAATAACGACGTCGCTTTGGGGTCATAGTAGTTAGTGGTTAGAATGTTTTAGGGTGTGATTTTCATGTCATGAGTTATAGGGGTAAATGATTATAGTGTGTAAAGGGTTAGAATCTATTTGGAACCATCATGAAAATTTTAGTGT
>JASDQU010244648.1:7743-19803 GCA_032191745.1 Picea mariana
ATTGCCGAGAGGGAGAAGTGCTGAAAAAGAGACCATGATGGCTGAAGAAAGGCGGTGGAAGGCACCTAGAATGGTGGCGTTAACTTCCAACGAACCAAACTGTATTTGGTCTTCACTGGCCCGGAGAACCAAGAGCGGCTCGCTAGCCCTGAAATGAATTACTCAGGATGGTAGGTGAAGAGGCTCCTCATGAGTTAATGAGGGATGGGGGTGAACTGCCCATCCATGGAGGCCTCAGACCTGACCACCGCAGGGGAATTTGTGCCACACGCAATCTCATCGGGAAAGAAAAGGCAGGTGAAAGGTGTGGGCGGGGACACAAGGGAGATATAGCAGAAAGAGATCGAAAGAACTCTGGAACAAAATAAAGAGTGAGCGATAGCAGAGAAGAAGGAGAGTAACCTTCGTTCTTGATCATAGAAGAACAGAGACAGAGAGTCTCCAACATCGTGTTCTAGCTCGGGGGTGGCTAGTGGTAAATCCGTTGAGAGTCACTGAGCCTACGGTTGGGTGGAAATGATCACCCCTCTCAGCAGTTGCATCACCTGGTGTTTTTCTGATAAGTGTTATATCTTGTATCTTGAAATTTATATGCTGACATGTATGTTCATAGTCTGTGCAATTATGAATGGTTTCAGTATAAGACTGTCTGCATGGTGTTTTGATCAGAAATGATGGCTGCATGTTTTTATTGGAAAGACCATGTATGGCTTATGTTTATATATATATATGATGAACTAATACAGATTTTCAAGTCTGCTCTCGGGAGATTTGTTACTATGTTTGTCCTACCTGATGCCTTGGATAGATTTCCCCATGAAGGCACCCTTTCGAGACCACTCCCTTACCTTCGAGAAGACCTTCCGGTCTGGTCTTCAAAACTTGGTGTAAATTACCTGAGGACCCGAAGGAGGAGGTTATAGTTTAAGTCTTAAAATATTGCACGAGGGAGAATGGTCCTCGTAGACCTCAACACTTCGACATTTCGGTACCCGGAATACCCAAGGGCGAGTCCCCTTGCACTCGCAAGTCTTGAAACCCTGACCTGCGAAATCCCGAAATGACAGCGTGTGGTTGAGTTAGGACCTTTCGGTGGTTCGGTACCCAGGTTACCCTTCCTCTTGCTAAATGCACGGATGAGATCCTTTTGGAAATCTAAGGTCTGTTACGACCGTTAAATTTTATGAAGGAATGTAGGTGTTAATGTCTCAACCCCTTTTTAACCTTCCCAGGTAACGAAGATATCAGGACCGTCGATCCCAAGACCCATGATAAGTACCTGGACCGTCCAACTGTAGAGTACATGTGGCGGCCGGTAAGCGTTTTGGCTTTTCGGCACCCGAGAGATCATAGGTTAAGAACCCTTGTCCTCACGACTCCCGAAACCCTGAAGTATGAAATCTTGAAAAGGTCTAGCATGGTAAGCCTTGGTGTTCTGGTGTTTCAGCAACTGGGAAACCCAAGGGTCAGTCTTCTCGTACTCGCAAGCCCCGAAATCCCGACTTGTGAAATCTGGAAATAGTATAGTGTATTTCAGAGTTTGGTGTTTCGGAGTTTCGGCTCCTGGGAAATCCAAGTGCAAGACCTCATGATTCTCGCATATCATGAAATCCCGATGGACAAAATCCTGAAATGATAGTAGCGCGGATGAGATACGGTGGTTCGGTGTTTCGGTATCCAGGATACCTAAGGGTAAGATCCCTTGTCCTCACGACTCGTGAAAGCCCGACATATGAAATCCATAAATGCTAGCGTGTGGGTAAGTTATGAATTTTTGGAGTTTCGGCACCCGGGGTACCTAAGTGTGAGTTCTCCTGTACTTGCAAGATCCAAAACCCCGATTCACGAAAACCCGAAATGACAGCGTATGGTTGAGTTAGGTTTTTTCGGTGTTTCATAACCTGGAACACCCAAGGAAGTATTTCCTTGTACTCGCCAGTCCCGAAATCTTGATTAGCGAAACCCTGAAAAGAACTAGCATGGATGAGTTGTGATGTTTTGACGTTTCGGTACCCGAGACACCTAGGGGTAAAATCCCTTGCAGTCACAAGTCCCAAAATCTCAACTTTTGATATCCCGAAAGATAGAGTGTGGAAAAGTTATCATATTTTGGTATTTCGGCACCCGAGTTACCTAAGTGTGGGCCCCACGTGTTCTCTAGTCTCAAAACCCCTGACTTGAAAAATCCCGATGGATGAAGCATGTTAGAGCTTGGCATTTTCAGAGTTTCAGCTCTCGAGAAACCCAGGTGCGAAACCTCCTGTCGTCGCACATCCTGAAATCTCGATGGAGGAAACCCCAAAATAGTGAAGTATGTTAGAGCTTGGTGTTTCGGAGTTTCGGTTCCCGGGAAACCCAGATGCAAGACCTCCTGTTGTCCCACATCCTGAAATTCTAATGGAGTAAACCCCGAAAAGTGGAGTGCCATATTTTAAATCCGGGGCAATTTCTAGTTATGAAAAACTATTGTTCCCTTTCAGATTTCGGCACTTCGAGAGACAAGAGAGAAAAGGAAATACATGTATCGCAATTTCTCGAATTGTGAAACCCGACGAGAACCTCTCCAATAAGGCCTGGGGTCATAGTCGCCGATCATATGAGTGTGGATAAGGGATGGCAGGGTCTGTATCAGATTCCGTAGGGATTCAGGAATTCGGTTCATTAGAGAAAAGATGAAAAAGGCCGAAAATTTTTGAATTCCGTAGTGGGTGTGTTACAATACCCTTTCTCGAAAAAGTCTACAAAGTACTTCAGTCATCAGCGTCTTCTAACTTCATACTTTGGGGGGGAATCTATTACACCTAAAAATTACTCACTTTGATAGTGTCGCAAGTGTCATCATTATGAGTGTTGTAAGTGTCACATCTTGTCTGCAAGTGTCGCATTTTGACTATAAGTGTTGCAAGTGTCAAAAAACATCATACTTCCATCTTGCATATGTCGTTCCTCTAACGACATCATGAATACACTTAAGACACCTCAAAGGGTGGTTTGGAAGAAGAGAAATCACTTGACAGGGAGTACAAGCCTTTTGCCATGGAAAAAACACTCAAAAACTGAATATTGGAGAGGAGCTCTCCCCTACCCACTGCCAGGGAGTGTTGGCGCTCCCTGAGCCTCTTTGGGGGAGTGTTTGAGCGCCCTGTGCACCCTTTTAGGGGAGCGGTACCTTTTTTTTGGCAAATTCTAGGTTTGTTGAGGCAAATAAGAGAAGAATCCCTCAATTCCTGAAAGTAGTTGGATTCGAATAGATGGTCAAGGCATGATCTTAGGGAAGATCCTCAACTGAAGGAGAGGAATTCTCAACTTATCCCAAAGATATCTCAAGTGGTTGGACCTCTCCAAGGTTATATAAGGAGGCCTTCTCATGGTGAAAGGTACATGGAAAAGATTAGAGATGTGAAACTTATGATCTTTTGAGTGAGATGTCATCAAAGCAATCAATGGAGATTTATTGAGCAAAGGGGTTGGACAAGGAGAACTGGAAGAGGTTGTTGCACCTTCATTCAAAGGATTGTAAGTTCTTTTACTTGTTCTCATTAAATAATCAATGCTTGGCCTGTTTCTTTCAAACTTGTGCTTGTTCCATATGAGTTTGTCTACAGTAGATGAATCTATGATTGAGCTAATCTCAATAGAGTAGGAAGTCCATTGTATCTTTGTTTGTCTTACAGGATCTATCAGGGAGCTCAGGATCAAAGCTCAGCCAGGACTTTGTAAGGACAAACGTTGCTAATAAGGTACATATCTTTCTGCTTCTCTTTCATTCATTAGCTTGATTAGATCTAAAAGGAATTCGGTGTCCATGTTAAGCACTTTTCTGTCTTGGCCTTAGGAGTCTAGAGACCAAGAGGGAATCCACTTGTCCACAGGGGGATTCACCTACAATAATCATTACTTGAAACTCTCGTGCCAGATATATAAAAAAAATTGAGAATTTTGGCTAATTTTCTCTCACCATATTTATTCCCCTTACTATACTTTTTGTCACAATTGAAGCACAGTCCCAATCCTCTTCTTTCATCCATTTGCTGAGGTGCCAACCTTGTAGGTTAAGTGAGTTTAGGAGAGGGAATATGGTGCTTTCTATAGTTGTTAGTGGCCACCCTTATAGTAGCTATGTTTTTTCTTTCTACTTTCCTTACCAAATTGAAAGCATGCTCTAGTGATTTAGGTTTGAAGAGATGCACCTCATKTTGAAYCATGTTCTTTAAAGTTCCCAAAAAGAGATCTAACAGATTCTCCTATAGAATGTTCTTTACCCTAATAGAGACTTAGCTTTTGGATTTGATGAATGTGCTTTCTAATTGGACCTCTTTGTCAGATATTTATCAATTGACTAAATAATGTGTTCCTCTTAATATMCCTATAATGTGATATCAATTCATCCATAAAAATGGACCAAGAGACAKTATAATCATTTTTCATTCGCAAAGCCATTGGTACCAAAAAAATTGATCAGGTTCTAAATATAAGGATGCAATAGTTATCTTTTTAAAATTTTTCACTTGTTGTAGATCAAATAATTTCTCCATTTGGAATATCATATTATAAGATCTTTAGCATCAAATTTTCTCATATCAATATTTGGAATTAAGTAGTTCCTTGGCACTGAGTTGAACCCATAATTATGTGGATATTGGAGTGATGAATAATCATGATTCTGTGACTCAATCTTCATGTTCTCCACATTTGTTAAAATATTCCCCATATGTGCTTGGGGTTCAACAATTTAGTTCTCCCTATTTTCATGCTTTCCTTGCGTCACAATATCACCTCTAAGGAACCTCTCATATAGGGTACGTAAGAGGATGGATTCCATGAAATTTTGTAATTGTTCCATCTTATGATCCATTTTCCTTTTAAGTAATTATTTCAAATGTTATAAATAAAAAAATTTCAACTTAGTATCACCCATTTCATTAAATTGGCTCCTTAATAGGGATACTCGGTACCTTAAGTCTTCACTTTCAAGTGTCATGTATGATTTCTATGGAGGTTTAGTAGGAGTATAACCTTTTGAATAACCATTTTACATGTGAGAAAATAATAATACTCATGTTTTTCTCTTTATCACAATTTTTGAATCACCAAAAATAGATCTTTCAATAACCAATATGCACTAAGATAGTTCGTTGGAAAAAAATTGCATTTTGACCACTGTGGCAATAGCGACGAACTTTCGTCGCAAGTTGCCACAGGTTTTCGTCGCACATACAACATTTTCATCGTAACTTTGGTCTTGAAGAATCAATGTCGTCGCTATTTCCACGGGTATTCGTCACAAGTTGCCACGGTTTTTCGTCGCACATACAACATCTGTGTTGTAAGTTTTTGAATTGTCATAAATTTTCGTCGCAATTGCGATGAAATTTCATCATAATTGCCACGATTGTTCGTTGTACTTGTGATGAGGTTTCGTCGTAATTGCGATGATGCATAGGGTTAATTTAACTTGAAGGTGGTGACACCTGGAGAGATAATTTCGTCGATGTTTCCACGCACACCTGGAGAGATAATTTCGTCGATGTTTCCACGCACACCTGGATCATCGATAGAGGGATGAAATTATTCCGAAAAAAAAAAAAAAAACTCAGCTTTCATGGAAATGGCGACGGATAAGTGTGGCAATATCAACGAAAAACCATTGCAAATTTGGTCATATGTACTAGTGACCAAAGTGATAGTAATAGCATGAACTCAATATAAACCTATGTATGTGATCAAGGAATCATACAATAAAACACAACAAGCTTTATAGGAAAGAATAATATTACTGTATCATATTAAATTTGAAAGAGAGATTACACTGTGGATCCATGCCAATATGACTCAAATCTAAACATAGCCACCAAAAATACGCTGTGGATCTATGTGTTAAAGACTCAAATTTGAACATAGCCACCAAAAATACACTATGGATCTATGTGTTAAAGACTCAAATTTGAACATAGCCATGAGACATACAATGTGGATCTATGAAAAAGTACAAACTGAATATACTCCAACGCAACTTGAATCTATCAGAAAAGATCTAGGGTCTTCATCTCCACCACTCTATAGTACGAATCTAACCATGTGAATACATCTGTCGAAGTTGAACATGGTAGAAACCACTTGATTATCGGTCATTAGTGTATACCATTAACAAGTGCGAGGGAAATCACCATTAATGTCAATGAATCCCAAGGTACACTAGTACAATCCAATGAATGTGAATTAATGAGTAGAAGTTGAACACTCGGCGGAATATCCCGATTAGGGGTCAATAATGAAAACCCACTGTCGAAAGCGAGGAAACCTGCCATTGAGGCATGCAGGTTCCAATGTACCAATTAGTTTCTAAGTCTAATTATTGAATAATGAGTTGAATTTGACAGGAAAAGACTCGTCACAGGAGGGCCTTAATGTATCCCCCATCAATGACACAAAACGGGTAAAAAGATTTGATGTAGATCAGAGTAACCAATAACTCAGGACTAACTTAGGGATGGACGACACAATAGAAGGCTTAATGACTGCATAAATGGACAACACAATAGAAGGCTTAAGGACTGCATAAATGGCAGACGCAACATAAGGATTTTCAGGTTGAACTTCTCTTTGAACATATTGACGACACGACAACTGTCTTGGAAATATTGACACAACAAAAGGGATCATAGACCAACGGGTAATCGTATAAGGAGTATGATCAAGAGACGAGGGGATTTTCCAACCTAGACACAAGGTGGGTGAAAGGGTGTCATGTTCAAAAGCGACTCTTCCATGGAATACAGGTTTAGACATATTTCTGTCTCTTGCAAGTTCATCTCCCCCATGGATTTTGCTAGTTCTACTATATCTTCCCCAGTTGTCAGTGGAGTTGTTGAGGGAATTTCTGTTTTAGATTCCGTGCTTACTCCTGGGAGAGGGACTGCGCTTAATGGAATGACCTCCATAGGTGTTGATTGTTCCTTCTCCTTTACTAACCTTTCCAATTCTGCTTCCATCTCTTTCAAATGTGCATTCTACTCCATGATCAACTTGAGCATCTTGTCCTTCTCACCTTCTATCTCAGTTATCTCCTTTTTCTATGCATCTTCCGTTGGTGGCAGTTTCATCTATTTCCTAAGAGATGCTATATCAACATTTTTCTTTTTAATCATCTCCTCGACTGCTTTCACATTCGAAGGGTCATACCCGATCTTGAGGACCAATTATTCCAATGTTCTAATTCTGTTATCCTTTGTAAAGAATGATATCTTTTCTAACTTCAGCTATGTCTGAATGTTGCTTAAAGAAACTTGTAGTTTAGCAGCCGAAGTAGAAGCATTTGCTAGAGTGGAGAAAACCATTTCTCTAGTTTTCCTGTGCAGAACCATTTGATCGGCCGGGTGCACATCTCTGGTGTGGAACTCGAACGTTTCCCTTTTGTAATCAATAATTTCCTTTGGATCGAGCACCTGTGCCTGAAGAAAAGCCATGTGCATTCTACCCTTCTCTGTATCAAACAAAAAAAACAATATGTGCTGTGTCGTGGATGCCTGTTTCCAATACTGAGCATAAGTACTGCTGGTCAATGTCTGATTCCTCTTCTTGATCAGGTCATATTTCTAAAAAATACTCAAGTTTGGTCCTCCTTTACTCGGTTGGTCGACTAGTGAAGTATCCGTCGGCTTCTTGGATGAAACTATAGACATGATCTGCTTGCGGCTTGTGACAAGAGTTGACTGATCACCTTTCATAGTTGTAGTGGATTGGGTTTCCTTTTCACTAGCCGTGTCAGTTGTATGACTGAATTTTGGCCTTTTGGTATGTAATTGGAAAACCTTAGCTGAGACTTCGGTGACAGAAGGTGAAGTACCCTTGCTGGGTCTTTTCTCCTTTGGAGCCTATGGTGTGGTTGTTTGCGAGATAGTAACTAAAGGATCCAGCTGTTCTATCTCTTCCAGAGTGTTGAACTGCCACTCCGTTTGATTTGCGAACCTTTTTATCTCGGGATTGGGTATATGAACATATGGAACATTTTTATTCTTAACCCTCATCTATCAAAATTATCCCGCATGGATCATAGTGCCACAAGAAACTAACTTTGAACTTCATTTCTTTCAAAAGTCTGCCTGCCTCTTCCCCGACACCTCGGCTATTGCAGATAAAAGACCCTATTTTCCCTTTAATTCTGACTTGTTGTTTCTTCTTCGAAGACACAAAGTGTATGTCATCCGAGTTTATCATTTGTCTTATGTACTCCAGGGAAAATATCCTCACGGGTAAATACCTAGGCAGTTTGTATGGAGCTACCTCACATCCATATACTCTAATCTCGGTGTGATTTTGGTAAAGATACCAATCTCCAGTTTTTGCAAGGTCTGAGAGGTGTAACATCCTCTAAATCTCCTCATTTATCCTTGGTTATGGTCTTCCACTGAGCATGCTCACCACTGGGTGGTAGAACTGCTCAATGAACTGTTTGAAACGGAACTCAGTGGAATTCCGTCTGAGCAGCGAAGTCCAAGATGTTACCGCCCGCGGCTTCCCATTCTTGTCCATTTTCTGCTTTGAGAAAAAGAACCTGTCCTCTTGAAAGAAGATGAACATGTAAGCCAATATGGAGGAATACCAGAACATGCCCTCTGTAGTGAATTTTGAGAGCTTCGCATGAATACTCTCCACCAGGAATGTACTATAGTCGAACTGAATGGTGGGCCTTTCCTCTGTAGAGAAAATGGACAGAAAACCCAATATAGGTTCATCCACCCATTCATTTGAAAAAGAACCAAGTAGAGAATAGAGTGATGAAATGACTTGGTTACCCTTTTATGAGAACAGGGAGGAAGGATATGGAGGATTTGACTTGGGGAGCTGAGCATCCGGTGGGAGGAAAAGTTCAAAAATCTGGGCTCTCTGAGGGAAAGATAGTTTTTGGTATAACTCTATTATGATTTCAAGATTAAAAGGGGAGGTAGATTCAGTTATGTGTATCTGCATCATCTGATAAATGGCCTCTGGTGTGATGAAAAATAGATTTTCTCCCGATGATGAGACTATGGTTCTCTAGTCTTGGAGGTAATGAGTGTTGGGTGTGTGTTATATTCTTTGCATGTGTGTGTGTGTGGGTGCGTCAGATACGACAACTGCGGATTAAGGGATTAGGGTTTTGGTATCTACAGAATACCTAAAAACATTGTATATATTGTATGGAGAATGGAGAAATTTGATATAATGAATATAATAAAGGTTTTCCCGGTTGAGGGTTTCCGGTAAAAATCTCAGTGTAATCTGTGTATGAGCCATTGATTAATTTTTGTATTGCTTAAGAATCTATATGCATTGCTTTACTTCGCAGGTTTAAAACTTACATTTGGTATCAGAGCACGTTTTTGGATTTAGAGGGACGCCTTTGTTACCGAGGGTTTGTCTCGGTCTTGACAGATCAAGTTTATCTTGGGTCTGTGATAAACCTAGGTTTAGTGGGAGATTTTACAGTGGAGATTAGAGTAAAGTAAGAGGAATGGTGAGCTCATCTAGAATCGAGATAGAGAAGTTCAACGGTAAAAACTTTGAGCTATGGAAGCTCAAGATGGAGGACCTTCTTGTAGACAAAGAACAATGGATCGCTGTGGATCCTGGTACAGAACCTACTGGTACACCATCTATAAGAACACAGGCTACTGGTACACAAACTACCAGTACACAAACTACTAGTACACCAGTTACTGGTATGTCAAAGGAAGATTGGGACAAGTTGGACAGAAGAGCAAGGAGTACCATTCAACTCTGCCTAGCAGATTCGGTGTTGTTGAATGTCTCGGGAGAATCTACAGCCAAGGAACTATGGGATAAGTTAGAGAATCTGTATCAACCAAAGTCCCTGGTAAACAAGTTGTTTCTTCGAAAGAAGCTATATCATCTTAGGATGGAAGATGGAGATTCTGTGACAGAACATCTAAATGCCTTTAATACTCTGGTAAGTCAACTTGGATATGTTAATATTACGATTGCAGAAGAAGATAAGTGTATTACTTTGTTATGTTCTTTGCCAGACTCTTGGGATAATCTGGTTGTAGCAATAGGTAGTACCACTCAATCTACATTGAAGTATGAGGATGTAGTTGCATCCTTGTTATCTGAAGAGATGAGGAGAAAAAGCATGGATGGTCACAACACAGATGCTTTATTTGTAAGAGGGCGTACCCAAGACAGGAACCCTGGTAAGCCTTCGGGCTAGAGATCTAAATCTACAGGTAGATCTAAGTCCCCAAGAAAATATTTGAGGAAATGCTGGAAGTGTGGTAAAACAGGGCATTATAAGAAAGATTGCAAGTCTAAGAAGGTTGAAAAACCAAAGGGATCTGATGGTACCTCTTCCACGGAGGTGAAAACCTCCACAGAAGAAGGAGGTGATGTTTACCTAGCATCTACAAGTACACATGCAGACCATGGTTTATGGTTGATCGACTCAGGTGCATCATACCATATGACTCCTCACAGGGAATGGTTCTTTGAATATGAAAAATATGATGGTGGTGATGTATTCCTAGGAGATGACTCACAAAAATCTTGGGATGTGGAAGGGTTAAGTTGTTGCTAAATGATGGAAGGATTAGAACTCTCCCTGGGGTTCTACACATTCCAAAACTAGCCAGGAGCCTCATATCTGTAAGGAAGTTGGGTGATGTAGGAGTGAAAACTGTATTTGAAAAGGACACTTGCAATATGGTACAAGGAGCAATGGTGTTGATGAGGGGAGTTCATTGTGGAACTCTATACAAGTTGTTGGGAAGAACTTATACTAATGGGTGTAACAGTTCTGTTGTCCTTGAGCAGAAAAATGAAGGAGACAAGACCAATGCTGTCCCAAAAAAGAAGACCATGTTGTGGCATCAAAGACTGGGGCATATTGGAGAAAAGCGCCTTCAAACACTACATGGTAAATGTATGATTGAAGGTATGTCTAATTGCACTCTGGATTTTGATTTCTCTGAAAATTGCATATATGGTAAACATAATCGAGTAAGATTCCCATATTTTGCTACAAGAGCAAAGGGGATCTTAGAGTTGATACACAGTGATGTGTTTGGACCTGTTCCTATTCCATCCCTTGGTAAATCTGTGTATTATGTTTCATTCATAGATGATTTTTCAAAGAACACATGGATTTATTTTCTTAAAAAGAAATTTGAGGTATTTGATAAATTTAAAGAGTTTAAGGCTCTAGTAGAAAATCAGACAGAGAAGAAAATAAAGGTATTGAGAACAGATAATGGTGGAGAATTATGCGGAAATGAATTCGAAGAATTCTGTAAGAAGTGTGGTATAGAAAGGCAGAAGACTACTCCATACACTCCTCAACAGAATGGAGTTTCATAAAGGATGAACAGGACATTGATGGAAAAAGAAAGGAGCATGCTCAGCGGTGCTGGGTTAGAACAAGAATTCTGGGCAGAGGCAGTGAGTACAGCATGTTACCTGGTCAATCGATCACCTTCATCAACGTTGGATGATACAACTCCACATGAGGTATGGTCTGGAAAGAAACCCTCTCTTCAACATCTTAGAGTGTTTGGTTGTGGTGCTTATGTACATGTTCCAAAGGAAAATAGGAGTAAGCTGGATAATAAAGCTGAAAAGTGTATCTTTATTGGTTATAAAGATGGTGTGAAAGGTTATAAGCTTTGGAACCCAGAAACCAAGAAAATTGTTTACAATCAAGATATTGTTTTTAGAGAGGTAAAAGATGTGACCAAACAGGAATTCCCACCAACGCAAGACGAACCTGAGAAAATAGAGCTTGAGTTGGATGATGCAAGATCTGAATCATCTGAAGAAGAGGAAGCAGAGGAAGCAGAAGCAGAAGAAGAAGAACCTCATACCCCATAATTGAGGAGATCAGTGAGAGATAAAAGGCAACCAGAAAGGTATAGTCCACCTGATTTCCATTCTAATTTTGCTTTATCTATTACCGATGATGATCCCAGAACTGTCAGGGAAGCAGTGAATTCAGAGGATAGTAAACTCTGGAAGAAGGCCATGGTTGAAGAAATGGATGCCTTGGATAAGAATGAGGCATGGGATATA
>JASDQU010244648.1:22082-38615 GCA_032191745.1 Picea mariana
TGTTGATGACATGTTGTTGGTAGGAAACAACATGGATGTTATCAAGGAGGTGAAATTGCAGCTATCCTCCAAATTTGACATGAAGGATCTCGGTGCTGCTAACTTCATTCTGGGAATGGAGATTAAAAGAGATCGTGCAAACAGGAAACTCTGGTTGAATCAAAGAAAATATGTTGAAACAATATTGTAGAGGTTTAATATGCATGGAAGTAAATCAGTCAAGGTTCCTATTCCTATAGGTGTGAAGTTATCTGCAGATCAGTGTCCCAAGACACAGGAAGAAGAAGAGGACATGTCCCATGTTCCATATACCAGTGCAGTTGGCAGCTTGATGTATGCAATGGTTTGTACTAGACCGGACATTGCACATGCAGTGGGAGTTTTGAACAGGTATATGTCAAAACCTGGGAAGGAGCATTGGACAACAACAAATAGGGTCTTCAGGTATCTTCGTGGCACCATCAGTTATGGATTGTGCTACCAAGGAAGGCTGGGATTAGACAGAGTGGTGGACATACATGGCTTTGTTGATGCAGACTGGGCTGGGGATTTGGATCGCAGAAGATCTACAAGTGGGTATGTATTTAACCTATTTGGAGGAGCAATCAGTTGGATGAGCAAAAGACAAGCTGTAGTGGCACTCTCAACTACAGAAGCTAAATACATGGCAGCCACGCATGCAAGAAAGGAAGCAGTATGGTTACAAAGATTGTGTTCAGGTATTGGGTTGGTACAACAAGCAGTGAGATTAGACTGTGACAGTCAGAGTGCAATATTCCTGGCAAAGAACCCAGCTTATCATTCGAAGACAAAGCATATTGAGGTTCAGTATCACTTTGTGAGAGACATGGTTGAGGAAAAGAAGGTGTTGCTGGAAAAGGTTGACACATTGAAGAATGCTGCAGATTCATTGACAAAGTCTATGAGCACAGAAAAGTTCTCTTGGTGTAGAGTAACAATGGGCATTGTTGCCCTGGATTGTTGACTATATAATCCCCTGGACCCCTGGATGCAAAGAAAACAACAAGTGAGAGAATGTTGGGTGTGTGTTATATTCTTTGCATGTGTGTGTGTGTGGGTGCGTCAGATACGACAACGCCCCGAAATTTTTTTTGGGCGGTTTTTGCTATTTTTAGCGGATTTTGCTATTTTTAGCTGATTTGTAATTTAATCCCGGATTAAGGGATTAGGGTTTTGGTATCTATGGAATACCTAAAAACATTGTATATATTGTATGGAGAATGGTGAAATTCGATATAATGAATATAAGAAAGGTTTTCTCGGTTGAGGGTTTCCAGTAAAAATCTCTGTGTAATCTGTGTATGAGCCATTGATTAATTTCTGTATTGCTTAAGAATCTATATGCATTGCTTTACTTCGCAGGTTTAAAACTTACAATGAGCCTGGCATTTGAGGGCAAATTCAGGGAAATGATGGACCTGTGGTAAAATATATAGAGGAAGATTGGACTCCCAGAGCCCAATTTCATCGCTCTGATCTAAGAAAGTGTCTCTAAGCCATGACTGCAAATCCGCGAAGTCAAATTCACACCTTGTATATGAGATTAGATGATCTTTGTCGGCCTAGAGGATCCTGTCAAGGTCGACATGAGGTGGGAGGAAAGGATTTTCCTCAGCTTCTGGTTTCTTGGATTTTGGTGCCATCACTGTGCAAAGTACCTGCAATTCAAACAAAACGTTAGTGGGAATGGCTGTGGTTTTGGGCTACTGACTGAATCAGAGAGAGGGCAAGGAAAAGATTTCTGATGTGGGGATAAGATGAGAAATGGGTGAATGAGGAGAAAGGTTAGTTTTGAGCAAACGGATACCCATTGGGCGCGGAGGGACAGATCAACAGGCTAACGGATAAGTTAACCTGTAATAAATGGCCAACTGGTCCTTTGGAGTGTGAGATGGCAGGTAAAAGACGAGAGATGAGTACGACCAGGTGATGTGGAGGGTGTTTGATTGGGGACTAGCAATGGAGAAGGGACTTGTGACAGGTGAGCAGGGGGAAAGGACTGATAGAGTTATGAGACGAGACCATTAGGAGAAGATAGAAGAAAATGATGTCACGGGACGACCGGGGTATGTCAGAAAAATGGTAAATGGTAAGTGGTAAGATGGTTTACGGTAAGTGGTGGGAGTTTGGTGCAATAGATTCCTACCATGTTAGTAGAGGGAGCTTGCTAGAAAACCATTTCATTCTGGACCCCCCCCACCGTTAAAAGTAGAACGGTCAGGGGTTCTGAAAAATGCCGTCAGCCATCCATCGGTGCACCTGTCGCTAGATCGTAGATCTGAGTGCAACGTTTAACAAACTTTCCGGACACCCCCCCCACCGTTAAAGGCAGAACGGTCGGGGGGGTCCAAAATTTAATATCGAATGTGGATCTGGGCACCAACGCCTCAGCCGTTGAGATGTGCGTTCGTGTTACCCATAATTCCAGACCTCCCCCCCACCGTTAAAGGTGGAACGGTCAGGGGGGTCTGGAAAACTTGTTGACTGTAGATCTGAGCGCCAATACCTCAGCCGTTCATCCATGTGCTTTCTTTAATCTGCCAGTGCCAAAATCATATTTGCTCCGAAAACTTAGGACACGTGCTTTATGTGGGTCTGCCCAACTTTCCCTTCTTTTTGTCACCATGGGGGTTAGGCATCCAACTTTCAAACATCAAAGATATGGTTCAACATCGATCATCATGCATGTTTTATTGAAATAAAACCAACTAGCCTATGCTCTAACCTACTTACCTATGACATTTAGCCCAGATTAAAATGTTGGACTAAGAAATTACTCTACCCTAGGGTTATTTGACCAAGATTAGGCAGTTTGGTCAAATTTATTCACTAGCTAACCTAAAATGCTTGGCTAAGATTAAACAGTTTAGCCAAGCTTATTCACTAATCCTATCAACATCAATTTAAAAGGACTTGGCCATGCTTAAATTGTATGGACTAGGTCATTGTTATTGCATGGGGCTTTACTCAATTTCTTTTATGCCCTCTTTTATTCTTTTCTCATTTTCTTTTTCATTCTTTTTTCTTTTCTTTCTTTTTCCCAAATTATTTACAGAATGGAAAATTATTTGGCAACCAAACACAGTAAAGGGATAAATTTTAGTCACCAGTTGATCCTATAAATTATAGGGTTATAACAATGGCTCCACCTGGGGATGGTACTCTCCTTGTGAAGTGCCAAGAATCCTGCTTCTTGATGTTCTGAAAAATTTCTCCATAGTTTCTTTTGTTATTTGATTTGTTTTATTTTTGAAAATTTTGATGACAATGTTCAGTGGCTCAGGGCCTTCTCTGTAGGCTTCAACCATCTGATCAAAGTTATCCACTCAAAAAACTTGTAATAAAAAGGAAATGGTTTGTACAATGGAAAGGTGTGACTGAAGGTCTCTACTGAGGGGGTGAATAGTGTTTCAACATTTTGCCATTCACAGGTCCTCCTGGAAGATTGGTCCCATCGCTGTTGTTGGGCAGAAAAGCGTTATTTCCCTTGCATGCTTGAATCATGTAATGTCCCTTCCACATATTGTCGAACTTTCCATGCTTCCCCTTATCTTCAGTTCTATCATCCCACCTCAGAACCAGATCACCTAGCTCAAAGTCATCTTCTTTAGTTCTTTTATCAAAGATCCTTTTTATGCTCTCCAGGACAACTTGAGTTTTGTTGTATACTTCTTCTCAAGATTGATGCAGGTGGATCATCTGGTTTATCCTTCTTTGGGAGTCATTCGGCTTAGCCTACATCTCTTGTAGAAGTTTCATGATGGGAACACCTAAAGAGGTAGGAAAAACAGCTTCAGTGCCATAGACCAACTGATATGGAGACATACCAATTGACCTCTTAGTGGTCAGTTTGTCGGCCCAAAGTGCGAAAACCATCTTGTTATGCCATGACTTTTTGTTTTCTTGTAGTGTCTTCTTAATAATGTTCACCAGGGTTTTATTGGTGACTCAGCCAACCCATTTCCCTGAGGGTAATAAGCTGTGGAATGTCCCAAAGTGATATGATACTGGTTGCAAAAATCTATGAGTTTCTTAGATCGTAAAGCAGCTGCATTGTCGGTTATTATTTTTCTTGGACATCCAAAGTGAGACAAGATATTATTTTTCAGAAATTTAATAATGACAGAATCAATAGCTTGCCTGCTTGGTACAAATTCAATCCATTTTGTGAAATAGTCCGTGGCAGTAAGAATCCATTTGTGCTAGCCTGAAGAGGGAGGATGTATCTCTCCGATAAAGTCTAATCCCCATTGATGGAAACGAGCTTCAATAGAGATGGGTTTCATGGGAAAAGGAAGGAGCTTCTTTTTTCCCTCGAACACCTAACATTTATGGCACGAAGTCACTTTCTTATGCACATCAACAAAGAGTGTAGGCCAATAAAACCCAGCTCTGAGGATTTTATTAGCTATGGTCTTCCAACTCAGGTGACCTCCACAGTCCCCTACTATTACCCATGATTTTGGTCATCTTGATGGTGTATTGATGATGGTGTACTCAGGCTCCTAATAAGAACTTTCTCTTGAGAAAAGTGACATTCATCTCTTCCCATAAAACATATTTTTGAAGAGAGTTCACAGGTTGCTTATATCCTAGGGTGCGAGAATGACCCATTCTCGCAGGCTGCCTTCATCTAGGGTGTGAACTTCTCACACTGTGCTATATATCTAGGGTGCGAACTTATTCTCAAGCTTGGAAAAAGATGAAGTCTCGATGGTTCTAGAAGGGAATCTTCTAGAGAATGGGTTGGTATTCGAATGGTTATCATGTTACTGGTTTCCCTGATTTGGTGGGATCATTCTCATCCAAGTAACCATCTCATCCTCTCCTATATATTGATGGGATTCTCATGGAAAAGGTTAAGCAAGATTAATTGGAGAATTGGTGAAGGAATTGTGTGAAGAACTCATCTTGAACAGGAGCTTGGAGACTCTAGCAAGTCTATCAAGAGGAATTGGATCTTCTTCATGCGAGGATCGAGTAAGTGTGTGTGTTGGAACCAAGAGTCACTGAAAGGAAGCTTGTGACATCAAGGCGATCGGGTTGTATCTTCTACTTTCGATTAATATGATACAACGACATGTCATTTTCCCATAATTCCTTGATCATACACATAAGTTGACGATTGAATATATTTTGCTATCTTTACTTTGGTTGGTTTGTGTTGTCCCGGTCTTGACCTCACGAGAGCACTGGAGCGAAGCGGGAGGAACAAATACCCTAGGAAGCGATACAAAGGTATGTCACTTGTTCCTCTTTACTAGCTAATTCAATGGTCAAAACTTAGGGAAAGAGTCATGTCCTGTCCTGTTTTGTTCTAGATCCAGGTGGATCTAGGGAGATCTGTTAGTGTCTGCACCTACCGATTAGTCCGATAACAAAATTGGCGACTTCACTGGGGAAGAAAATTGATTTCTTTGTGGTTTTTGGTGTTTTTCCTTGGCCATTTGCTCTTGCCTTACCTTTCTCCATTTCTATCAATCTCTGAGTCTTCAGGACACCCTGATAGATCCTCTGGGTCCAGAAGTCCCTTCAAATTTTTTGTCTTTTTCCAAAAATTTGCCTAGTTTCAGGCATTCTCGCACTGAACCCCACAGTGGCCTGCGAGAATACTTTGAGTTCACACTTTGCTTTTAATTCCAGTGCGAGGTTCTCGCACTCTTCTCAAAGCTAGCCTACGAGAATGACCCATTCTTTCACTGTGCAATACTAATAGCCTGCGAACCCTCTTTTAAAATTTTTGGATTTAAGATTTTTGCATGTTCAGCTACCCAAATCAGTATAGGTGTCTGAAAAGAACTTCTTGGACCATTGGTTGATGTTTTCTTGTCTTCGGATTTTGTGCACGATCAGTCTTCGAAAATCAAAGGCTCTTTCTGTCCATATTTTTCTCGACTCTCATCTCTTGACTTTTCTTGGCAAAGATATACTCTCTGATTTTGGAATCTAAGTGCTTGTTTGGTTAAGAACCGGTGATCGGTTTGAAAGTTGGGATTCTTTGTCTTTCTCATTTGCTCATTATTTGAAAGATTACTTTTCTCATGCAATTGAAAAGACTAGTTTTGTTTGCTTGTCATTTTTGTTTCCATTGAAAGATTGGTTTGGGTTTTTGTTTATTGCTTGTTCATTAGTCTTTGGTTTTCCTCACTTTCACCATCATGGTGTAGATCCTTTTTGAAAAGTAAAAAACATTTTTTCTTTCAAAAGCATTTTTGTCTTTGAAAATATTGAAAATCAATTGTTGAAATTATTGAAAAAGAACCAATAGAGAATTGTCATTATTGCGTGATTTGTTGAGATTGCATTTCAAAGAAAATTGTGTATCGTAGTTCAAGATTGTTCCGAACACTTCTCTTTCCCTCCCGTACATAGGATTCATTGAACGAAAATTGATATACTTCATTCCTATCTATGCATTGTTGTGTCAGAGTCTCACACAACATCAATTTCATCTCCGTTTCCTTTGAGTAACAACGACCATTAATAACAATGCGCAAATTTTAAAATTAACTAGTAACTCTTTTCTAGGGCTCTATTACACCAACATTTAGCTAGGCTAGCACTTTGGAATAGGTAGAGAGATACAGTCTCCAAAGAACAAAACACACAATAGCATCTTGTGTTAAGGAGTGTCAAATTCCATTTACAACATTTTGTCCTGGGAAGCCCTTCTAACACAAGGGTCAAACTCGAGGTCGCATTGATATTGACAGAGTTACTCACCCTGCTTTGTTGATATTGGTGTAGAGATTGCACGTATTACGAGGGTCACTTGGAGGTATACCCACAATGATGAGTGGAAGCCTCTTGAGTTGATTTCGGGCTAGATACCCTGCCCTTGCGTGTGGATCGGACTATCGACTGTTCCCCCAGGCTTTATCGTTGTCGGTGGTAACCTTAGTGGCCTATCTTCTTACGGTCTTACACAAGGTGACTTTGAAGGGGCAAGTCATCACGGTACCTGGAATCGACATTGGCCAAACTCACTTGGGATCCTTGGAGGGTATACCCATGATTATGTGTGGGAGCTTGCACCAGGGTGTAAGTCTGTTAAGCAGGTCGTCCGTGTAACTTTTCCACCCCAGCCCAGCCCCTTCTCGTCTCGTTGTTGCGACGTTGGATTTCATCACCAACTAGTGACTTCATAATTAGAAGGTCTTGTTTGCCTGGTATTGTTTTCTAGATTTTGTTTACTAGCGCATGCTGTTTGTTTACCCAAGTCAACCATAGGATTTTCTTCGTAAGTTTGTAACTTGTTCACAATAGATCCTCCATGTCGTTCACATAGAATGCAGGGTTTATCTCCAGAGCAACTGGAAGGTTCTTAACCCCTACCTACAAGCTCACCTGAGGGCTCTCCTCAACAGAGTGAAGTCCAAGACGTTACCACTTCAAAAATAGAACAAATCGATTCTCTAGAACATTTCTGAATTACCAATACTCGAGAGGAATTTCGACTTCACCCTGATTCTGAGAGATAGATTATGTGAGTGAATTCTTCCAGAGACTTAGTTGTTGTGTCTTCTGGATCACCGATTGGACCCTTTCCAGGAATAGAGGGCCAAGATCCTTTTTGGTCTACGGGCATTTTTAGACGGGACCTTTTTGGTGTAGGATCAGGTGTTGAAATCACCGTCTCACCTGTGCTCCCCAAAACCTCTAACCCAGACACAATACCGTTTACTACTACCTATTATTTTCCTGGTATAGACGCCCCGCGATCTGACCACATCTTGACCATCCCTATAGAAATGGTCCATTACACATATACTATGAGTATTCACACCGAGATTACCGCGGTTAGTCAAGCCCCTATTGACACACCTCTCTCACCTAGTGTCACCCCGACACTACCACCCAAGTATCGTGCATTGAATGCTTCTATTCCCATTGCTATGCAAACCCCATCCGACACTCCTGGTAGTCCCTCTTCTTCTGAGAACTCTCTTCCCGGTTTCATTCTAACACTTCCTCAACCCCCTTTTGGAGGACCTTTCTCGTTCTCTACTGGAAGCATTAATCCTAGTGGCACTATTCTGTCATTCACACAAAATTACCAGATTCCTGTTGGTGGAAAATTTCACCAAGGAGTTTTGACTCAAGCTCCCCTTGGCGGGAAAATTCCTATTGGAATGCAAATCCCAATTGGAACACAACCCCCAATTGGAACACTGCCCCCAATTGGAACACAACCCCCGATTGGAGGACAGCCCCCACCAACCCCACCTTATGGAAAAAACATACCTCGGACATCCCTAAATTCGACATCAAAGCGGGAGAGGACCCGAACAATCACATCCTGAATTTTCACCTCTGGTGCTCATCCAACTCGTTGATGGATGACTCTATTCATTTACGTCTTTTTCAAAGGACCCTCGTGGGTTATGTTGTGAATGGATGACTCTATTCGTTTACGTCTTTTCCAACTTTAACACCCTAGATATGGCCTTCCTCACCCACTACCAGTTACCAATCCGTTATGAAACGGGGACCGAGATTTTGAGTTCTTTCAAACAAAACAAAGTCACTCATATATCCAATCACATTCATGAGTGGCGACGGAGACAACGTCTCATCAAACTCGAACTTCTCGATCAGTTGCTGGTAGAGTGGTTCAAAAAATCATTTCTGAACTACATCGGTCATGACATCGCCATGGGTGGAGTGGTCACAGAAGAGTAGGCCATAAGTCGTGTTGAATACCTTGACCTTGTTTACTCACAAATGGGTACCCTTTACAGACTTACTACCTGATGCACCTCGTCCTTCCACTTCCGCCACTGCAACTACTCCAGCTGCTTCTCATGCAGCTGACAGTGTGATTGGCACTTTCCATGCCCAACTACATTCCGCCTCAAGCACCACCCCCAAACCTACTTCTTCTAATGTTCAAAATGCTCCGTCTCCCGACCCCCCCACCGGCAAGACTTCTGAGGTAAATGCGGTTCAATCTACCCCAGCCGGTAAAAACAAATCCAAAAAGGGAAGGGGTAAGAATAAGGAGGAAAAAAATACTTCTCAAGCAGAGTGAACCAAAACTCCACCTATTGACAATAGGGATAAGCAAAAACCTCGATACCCTTGTCTTATCTGTGGTGATGATCACTACACGAAGGATTGTCCAGGATGCGTCGAGGTTACTAAGTTCCTTCAAGGAGCCCCGAAACCACCTTCTCCAGCCGTTTTGTCCCAACCCTTCCCATCTCAACAACAGGCCCAATTGGTCATTCATGACCAACCCTCTCCTTCTACTATATCCTATGTATTGATGTGTACTGGCGATTCAAAGAAGAACGACATTGCACTCACCACTCGAGCCAAAGATTATTCCCCCTCTAAAGAGAAGGTTGATGAACCACCTCCTTCATTGGTACAACCCTCTCCCGCGACTCCACCTACTAATGGTCCTCTTCATCTCAAACGATCGAGCCTCGACACAGTTCTTTGACCCCCCCCAAAGGGCATCATTCGAAAATTGGCTTTCAATCCTCATGCTCTTGCTGCCCAGAACTACAACATTGTTGAAGATCTGGACCAAGCACCTTCTGCGATGTCAGCCCTCGAAATCCTTCAAAGTTGTCTCACACAATGGAAGGCACTGTTGAAATCTATCGGTGGAATCGACCCGACAGACACAAATTTAATAATTTTTGACTTGAAAGATCACATTCTAAGGTTACCTCCTCAACTCGCATTCCAAATCCAAGTGACTGTCTCTGACAAAGACATTTGTCAAACCGTTATCGACGAGGGTGACTCGACATGTGTCATGTCTCTTACTTGCTGGAAAGCCATTGGCTCTCCCTCTTTGACTGAATCCCAGAACACTCTCAAAGCCTTCAATGCCTCCAGTTTTAAGCCCTATGGTGTCCTTCCTTCATTTCCAATCATGCTAGAAGGCAAAATGGTCCAAGTCGAACTGGAATTCTTTGACACCCCTCTTGATTACAATCTTCTGTTTGGTCGCAGCTGGATCGATTCCATGCGCGCAGTTGTGTCGACTCTTTTTCGTGTTGTATGTTTCCCGCATCAAGGGAAGGTAGTCACCATCGACCAATTAGCCTTGTTTAACTCAGATACCCATACTGGCAACGTACCGTTCATCGCTAAAACCCCACCGAGTTATGAGAATGTCATTGTAGGCCTTCTCAAAGACTCTTCGTTAATGGGTACTTTCCCCATTCCACCACCCGATGTTCCATGCTCGTCCGTTGCTTCAATCAACATGAACTCCACCTCGATTCACGAAACTCCTGCGTCTCACGACCCATGGATGGTACCTGACCCTGGAGATCATCTTCGTTATGGCGAAGAAATGCTATTAAGTCCGGTCGAATCCACCTATCAGGCCATTCAATCAACAACCCCTTCTACCCCCTCTCTTGGTGAGTTATCTCCAGATCCTTTCCATGTCATTTTTCCCACAGACGAGATAATCATGTCTGTCATGGAAGACACCCCTTGGGATGATGGACATCATCGTTCCATCCTCTTCCTGGAGCAACATACCATCGAGAACTACCAATAGATCTCAACCTCGTCGACCGTTGTCGTCATCTCAACTGTTTCTGAGTCCACACATGATGTGTTTTTCGAAGGGAACTTAAGTAATATCTCACCCACTATTCCCCTCGACATATCCATCAAACCTGGAATTGTCGAAAATGTGTAATCAGAGCTTCATGTTCCCCTGACGAAATCATCACCTACACGTCCCTTTTCAAAGAATTTCGTGACGTCTTCGCCTGGAGCTACGAAGAAATGCCGGGTATTGACCCTAACATTGTGATACATGAGATCAAGACATACCCCGATGCTAAACCCGTCCGGCAACACCTTCATCTTGTTCACCCACGTAAAGCGACTGCTATCAAGCTCGAAGTCGAGAAACTTATCAAAGCCGATTTTATTTACCTGGTGGCCCTCATTGACTGGGTTTCCAATCTTGTCCCGATCGACAAGAAACAAGGCACAGTTCGTGTATGCGTTGATTATAGGAATATCAACAAAGCTTGTCCCAAAGACAACTTTCCTACCCCCTTTGTCGATCAGATTGTCGACGATTGCGCCGGAAATGAAATCTTCTCTCTAATGGATGGTTTCTCCAGATATAATCAAATCAACATTGTTCCCGAGGATCAAGATAAGACTGCTTTTATTTGTCCTTGGGGAACTTTTGCCTATCAGAACCTCCCTTTCGGTCTCAAGAACGCTGGCGCAACTTTTCAACGCTCTATGTCTTATGCCTTCCATGATATCAAGCACATCGTGCAACCATATCTGGATGACTTACCTGCTCATTCCACGTGCCGAGTCGATCACCCAATCCACCTCCGAGCCATTTTCGTCTGATGTCGATTTTACCATATACGCTTGAATCTTCACAAGTGTGTTTTCTACGTAGAATCCGACCGACTTCTAGGATTTATTGTTTCGCTTCAAAGGATCAGGGTAGATCCTTTAAAGGTTGAGGTGATCCTTAATCTCCCTCCTCCTTCTACACTTCGCTAGTTACAAATTTTGCACAGGAAAGCAAACTTTCTTCCTCATTTCATCCCGAACTACGCCGAGATAACTCGTGGATTTACGTGTCTCCTAAAAAAGGGGTCTGAGTTTCGTATGGGATACCATCGCAAACAAAGCCTTCAAAGCTTTGAAGCTGTCCTTGACACGTGCTCCCCTTCTCTTCCCCCCTAATTACAGTCACGATTATTTCCTCTACCTTGTAGCCTCGGATTACACCATTGGTATGGTTCTCGTCCAAGAGGATGATTCTAACGATGAACATGTTATCTATTACTTAAGACGAAGTCTAACGCCTACCGAAACTAAGTATTTACATGTCGAAAAATAGGCCTTGGCAGCCGTCCAAGCCGTTCAACGCTTCCAACACTATATCCTCTCTCGCAAGACTACAATGATTTCTAACTACAACCCTATGCAACACATTCTCACATGTCAATCGCTCGGGGGAAAATACTCCAAATGGATCATGATACTCCAGGAGTTTGACTTGGAATTCGAACGAGCCAAGTCCAAGAAGTCCTTAGTGTTTGCTGAGTTGATATGTGACTTTCTCTATTATGAAATGGAAAATGTAGCAGCCGATTCATTACCTGATGAATCCCTTTTCCTCATTAGTTCTGATGATCTTTGGTATGGAAATATCATCATATATATCCAAACCCAGAATTTCCATCCAAATTTGTCTAGTAATGATCGACGTCGAATACGCTACCAAGCCCGTCAATATATTATCCTTGGGGATACTCTTTATCATCGTGGGATTGACTTAGTTTTTTGACACTACCTCACATTCGACGAAGCTGAGAAAGCCTTAAATGACTGCCATTCTGGAGCCTGTGGTGGTCATATGTCTGGGTATGCTACTGCCCAGAAGATCTTACAAGCAGGGTATTTTTGGCCTTCTTTATTTAACGACTGCATAATCGCCATCCAAAAATTCCATGCTTGCTAGACCTATAATCATAAGATACAGTCACATCCTGCTCCTCTTCACCCTGTGGTCTCTGTTGGTCCCTTTGTGAAATGGGGCATCAATTTTATGACATGTCACCCCCACTCGGTTGGGGGGCATGGATACATTATTGTAGCCGTAGATTACTTTACGAAATGGGCCGAGGCGATGCCGACATTTGATAACACTGGAAATACGACAACATTATTCATTTTTAATCACATCATAACTCGTTTTGGTGTTCCTCAGGCTATCGTCACTGATCACGGTAGCCACTTTAGAAACTTCATGATGTCCGAACTCACTGAAAAGTTGGGTCTTCGCCATGAAAACTCAACGCCCTATTACCCACAAGCCAACGACCAAGTCGAATCAATTAACAAAGTTCTCATAACTATGCTCCGACGAATGATAGGGATTCACAAAACAAGTTGGCACAGAATGTTGTTTTCGACATTGTGGGCTTACTGGACATCCGTCAAGTCCACTATTGGGTTTACACCTTTCCGGTTAGTCTATGGTTTGGAAGCCATTCTCCCAATTGAATGTGAGATACTCTCTTTAAAACTAGCTGTTGAACTCCTACCAAACACTTCTCCTGAGGAAGAACGTCTATTGTATCTTATGTGATTAGACGAAACTCGACGCGATGCTACTCTAGTTATAGAAGCTTAGAAAAAACGTGTCAAGGCTCAATATGACAAACATGTCAAGCCTTGTGTTTTCTCCGAAGGAGATCTCGTTCTCCTCTATGAACAAGATCGAGATATGCTAGGAGCTGGAAAATTCGAAGCCATGTGGCGAGGTCCTTATATCGTTAGACAAGTTTTGGAAAAAGGGGCTTATGAGTTAGTAGATTACGATGGTATCCCTTTGAGTGAATCCAGAAATGGGTTGTACTTGAAGAAGTACTATGAATAAGATCACCTGTATTTTTATTGTATCATACTTCTTGTGTGTTACTGTAGCTTACTTTTGTCGTTATCTAGTCTCTGCCCTTATGTGACATTGTGTTTGATTTCCAGATGTCGGAGTCTTCGCTACCCTACATTGGCTTCGATGATGGTGCTATCCGGAGTACTTAGAACCCTGCTTCCGCTGCATGGGCAATTTACACCCCTACAAATGAACTTGTCTCTCTATGAGGTGTGTGCCTCGGCCGTGTGACCAACAATATTGCAGAGTATAGCACTATTATCGAATTGTTGATTGATGCTATCTTGCTCAGAATCCATCATTTGGTTATGCAACTCGATTCGCAGCTCGTAGTACTACAGTTAAGTAATGTATATACTATTCGAAGTCCTACTTTGTTACAGGTGTATTTGCGAATTCGCCTCTTGGAATGTTATTTTGATTATATTGAATATCAACATATTCCTAGACGTCTAAATACATTAACTGATGCATTAGCTAACTATGTATTAGATAGACATTTGGTTCATTTATAAATCAATCACATCAATTTTCACACAACACAAGATAAACTAGTAGAAGCTGTATGTATATATAACGATCAAAAAAGTTTTTACAAAAAGTTCTGTCCGAGGACCAAAATTTCAAAATTTGAAGCTCATAGCCTCTACAAAGTGATGTCATGGATGATGTTCATAGTAACACACGACTGCCTGGGCAACCCTACGAAGCAGTCGACCAATGGACTCTGACACTCCTACTATATGACGCTGATAATGTCGTGGAACCTCTCCAAGGGGCATATCCAGAATGTCTGCTGTCAAACCCTCTAGGTTTTGTTCCATCGCTTCATAATCTTCGGCATCCCATCATGGCACTGGAGCCACCTCTCCTCATCGCTAAATAGAAGAAGTACCAGGAGGTCGGTAAGGCCCCACGTCTATGTCATCAAAAATGAATTTTGCATTTAGACATTGGATGAACATAAAAAACATTTTCATATGATAAAATTCACAAAAACATTTAAAAAGAAAAATGTGTACTTCTTACCAAGATCCCCCCATTGAGCGCCCTCGGGTAGGACCAAGTCTGGATCTCCTCAGAAGTCTAACCTGGCATAGGCATAATCATCAACCATCAGCATTTGTGGTCGCAACCAGTCGAAGAAGGCATCATTATATTTGATAATTGGTCCAGCTACGTGCCAGGCCATGAGCTGACACCACCTCAACATTCTTGGATCTGTTGGAGCTGGTAAACCCCACTCAACCTACAGCCTCAACAAAGGAACCCTCTCAAGAAAGAAGGACACCAACAAATATCCGTACCCGAATTGCTTTAGGTCACCTCGCCTGCATTTGGTCAACTGCCTCTTCAAGCTACGAAGCACTGCGTCTGCCCAGTTAAAAATCCGAGGTTCAATACACTCTATGACATACTGAAAGTAGCTCTAGAGAGCCATGTGAGGAGCAACACTCCTAGCCATACGATAAATGGTGAACAAAATAGTGCGAAGGGTCAAATCCCACATTCCCCAAATGGCTACTTTCCCTTTGCTCATCTCTGCCTCTGGAACACTGTGCAAACGACAGTACTCACTCTTGGGCAGCCCACCACCTCTTCTACCAGTCAGGCTTGCGTGGTACCCACGCCGTGACAGTCCTGTCAAGAAGTAAATGTCCTCAATATCCAAGGACAATGTGTGGACCCCTACATGGAATACTTTCTAGTCGGGATCCCACATATGCACAAGGTAGTCCGATAACCTGACTTGGCCCCTCATACCCAAGATACGAAATAATTTCAGGAGACCACAGTCTCGTAAAGTGACAACGGTGGCCGAATGATTCCCGACAATGGCATCATCTTATTCATGCTCTCTTTCATGCCATTCTATAACCATGGTGATAGCTAAATACCTGCATAAGAAGCATAAGAAGAAAGATAGTAACTCTATTCAACACTTGGTATATTTTTCATTGAGCTAAACTTTAAACAATTTTCTACTTTGCAGTTCTCCCAGGTGCCCTTTAGGCACAGTGCGAGGTTCTCGCAGGTGCCTGTGGGGTCACCTGTGAGAATGAGGCATTCTCACAGGCCCCGTGTGGCTGGCCTGCGAGAATGGCTGAGCACAACTCTAACCCCCAAAACAAAATCAAAACTATGATTTTTGCCAATGAAAATGAAAAATCAAACCATGAAAAGATAGAGGACAAGGATCTTACCTCACTGCTGGAGACGGTTTGTCGAATGGATGCTTGTAACTCCCGCAATCGAGCACCGAAATTTAAGGGCAAAAGAGGGGTTTTGGACTCAAATATTGGTAAAGTTAAAATGACTATGGTAAAAAGAACTTTTACCCCTTTATATTTACTTTTACCATTTGTTATTGGATTTTATAATTGTTTATTTATTACAACCTAATGTCTAGTACCCTTATGAGTGTGACTTTTGCAGACGTAATGACCTCATTGTTCATGCACAGGGATGCGGATATTTTTTCTTCTTCATCGCATGTTTTGATTATTTTTTATGGTTTTTGTACAAAACCTCGAGCTTGGTCTTTGTCTGTTCTCACGCTCGAAAATACATGAGAATGCGATCGAGCACACTTTTATCACTTTTTCGGTCTCAACAAGGTTATACAAAAAAGGAACCCCCCTGGAGTCCTTTTTAAGCTATTTTCAGACTCTCTAAACATGAAAAGATTGTCGAGCGACCTTGCTATTTTCATGCTCGTTAAAGTATTTGAAGAAAGCATCTATTGGACGATAATTTATCTCTTTTTCGGTCTCATCAGACTATTTTACGAAAAAGAAACTGAGAGAGTTCTCTTTTAAGTGTTTTTCCAGAATCTATAATCATGAAAAACCTTCGAGTTTTCTATCTTTGGACTCATTAAACAAACATCGATAGACCCATAATGGGACCGAACCACTCTTTTCTAGGGTTCGTTAAACATACTCCGAAGGACTTATCCGAAGGATGAGCTTATATCAACAAGCATATGTTATCCTCCTCAAGCTTGCGTAAAAATAAAGAGGTACTCGCCAGAAATGGTGGGGGAAAATTTGGGAAAGGGATGTGTTCTCGTATTCATATTAATTGGTAGTAAGTGT
>JASDQU010244648.1:41084-69826 GCA_032191745.1 Picea mariana
GAACTCAGCTTGAACAAGAGCTTGGAGACTCTAGCAAGTCTATCAAGAGGAATTGGATCTTCTTCATGCAAGGATCGAGTAAGTGTGTGTGTTGGAACCAAGAGTCACTGAAAGGAAGCTGGCGACATCAAGGCAATCAGGTTGTATCTTCTACTTTCGATTAATATGATACAACGACATGTCCTTTTCCCATAAAGTCATTCTTACTTTATTGTGTAATTCCTTGATCATACACATAAGTTGACGATTGAATATATTTTTCTATCTTTACTTTGGTTGGTTTGTGTTGTCCCGGTCTTGACCTCACGAGAGAACCAGAGCGAAGTGGGAGCAACAGAGACCCTAGGAAGCGATACAAAGGTATGTCACTTGTTCCTCTTTACTAGCTAATTCAATGGTCAAAACTTAGGGAAAGAGTCATGTCCTGTCCTGTTTTGTTCTAGATCCAGGTGGATCTAGGGAGATCTGTTAGTGTCCACACCTACTGATTAGTTCGATAAAACCTGCATGAAAATCCTGTAAGAATTTTTCAGCTTCATCTTTTAACAGGCAATTGAACAAAATACCTCCAGGATCCTTCCAATAAAGATTGCCTTCTAGAATGCAAAATTTTAAAGCTTTCAATTTCAAAAACTTATCCTTAGTTTTTGTCAGACTAGGGGGAGCTTGTAAGTTATGCAAAACAAATGTAAGGTCTGCGTACCATGGAGAGTTTAGAAATACCTTTTTCACGCTTGGAGTCACCTACTCTCCCTATTCATCTACTGTAACTAAGAAATTAATATCTAGAGCATGAAAATTAGATTCAGCCATTAACTTTGCTAGACCTTGACCTTTAATTAGTTTAATAGGCTTAATCTCTATGTCATACTCTAGAATAACAACACTCCATTTTCCTCTCCTACCATCTAGATTGTCTTGAGTTAAAATGTCTTTTACTATTGTGTTCAAAACATAAGCAATTGTGTGAGAATGGAGAATATAGACTCTAAAGTCTTTTATGGCTTTTACCAGAGAAAAATCTTGTTTCTCCATTATTTTGTAATTCAAAGCAATATCTCTTAAGGATTTACTGAAAAAGGCCATGGGCTGTTCATACCCTTCACTGTTTTTCTGTAGTAATACTGCTGCAATGGTATGTTCATAAGCGAAAGAGAAAAGGTAAAAATCTTTGGTGAAGTCAGGACTGATCAAAATTGGAGCTTGTGTGAGTGCATGCTTAACCTGTTCAAAGGACTGCTTGGATTCAGTGTTCCATTTTATTTTTATGTCCCTTTTTAACATGTTGGTGATGTTCCTGAGAAGCTCAGCCAGGTTGGGTATGAATCTTCTTAGAAAGTTTATTTTTCCAATGAAAGATTGTAACTCTTTGATATATCTAGGATGTTCTAGTTTCTGAATGGATTCTATTCTGCTGGGATCTATCTTGATTCTTTCCTTAGAGATTATGTATCCCAACAGTTTACCTTCCTCTAATCCTAAAAGCCTTTTCTTAGGATTAAGAGAAATCCCAAATTTCCTGCATTTCTCAAACACTCGTATGAGATGTTGTAAGTGCTCTTCGTCGGATTGGGAATAAACAGTTACATCATCTAGATAAATGACAATAAATCTGCCAAGCTCATCCACAAAAGTGATGTTCATTGCTCTTTGGAAAGTGGCCCCAACATTCATCAAACCGAAGGGCATTTTCATGTACATGAAGGTTCACCAAGGTGTTGTGAAGGCTGTTTTCTCTTGATCATCTGGGTGAACGAGAACCTGGTTATAGCCTGAGAAACCATCTAGTAAGGAGATTCGGCTGGATCCAACTACCTTTTGCAATATGTGGTCCATTTTTGGCAATGGGTAGTTGTCTTTTAGGGAAACCTTGTTCAGGTTTCTGAAATCAATGCAAAGCCTGATTTCTCCAGTTTTCTTTCGGGTTGGAACCAGATTTGAAACCCATTTCGAAAATCTTAACGGAACTATGATTTTAGCATCATACATCTTTTTGATTTCTTTTTCTATCAGGGGAAGTAACTTGGGATTGATTCTCCTAAGTTTATGTCTGAAAGGTTTTTGTTCTTCTTTTATCGGGATCCTATGCTGTATGATGATTGTTTCATAAGATTTTAAATCTTCATAACCCCAGGCAAATACGTCTACATATTCTTTGAAAAGTTCAATGTATTTGAGTTTCTGCTTGGGGGGTAAAGATTTGGAAAGTTTTACCATCTTGGTTTTCTCCTCTGTCCCTATGTTACATTCCTCAACCTATTTACCATTGGCTTCAATTTTGGGTTTTTTCACCACATCATTAAAATCAAACAGGTCTTTTAATGAAACTAAACCCCTAGGTAACACATTATTCTTTAAGTGAAGAACATCAGAATCTACCTCATATTCACTTAATTCTTCTGAATCTATTTTATTTACACTATGATTCCCAAAAAGGGATTTATTTACATCTTCATCATCATTTTCTAAGTCTATATTTGTACACTCGAAATCATTTTTACATTGTAGAAAATCTTCAATTTGATCGTCGTTCCCAAATACCTGCCAGTATCTGATGTTGTCTGGGATAGTCGATCTACACTTCACCTCTACTGTGTATGGGTGAGTGGAACAAAAAGGTATCTTTCATGTAGCTGCCGACATAGCTAACCCATCTGCTAAAATGTTCTGTCCCCTGGACATCACCTGCAAATCAATTTTCGTGAAACATTGAAGGGCATCCAAAACAACATTCTTATAAGCTCTAAGCCTGGGATGTTTTGTTGCATACTCACCTTTAATTTGTTTGATAATTAATTTAGAATCACCTCTTACCATGACTTGTTTGGCACCAACCTTCTTCAGTAGTTCCAGACTGAGCATCAAAGCTTCATATTCAGCTATGTTGTTAGTGCATTGAAAATTTAGTTTGTAAGAATGACTCTCTAAATAGCTTGTTTTGTTATTGAGCAACCAAAATCCTACTCCAGATCCTTCTTTGCTTACAGCTCCATCGAAGTCCATGCTCTAGAAATTTGCTGGCAGTTCTTCACTCATTACAATTTCCTTTCCTTTTGCCTCAGTGATTCCCTGGCCTTCTTTCAAATCAAGTGTATCTTCTTCTAGCTGAGCATCTAATCTTCCATGTCACCGTCATTATACAGGATGAAGGAATCCAGATCAGAGTGTGCAGAGTATAGAGGGTAGTTATGTGTCTTTTCTTGGCTGCTAACCATATATTTCATCAGCGTCTCTCTGTATAGTCTTCTATTTTGTCTGAATACTGGGATAGTGGCATACGACATATCCAATTGCAAAGTGTCTTTCATCTTGGTCCTCCAAGATCTGGACAACAACATATCATATTTGGGGGGAATGTCCACGACCACAACATCCATAACCATGATTTTTGCTGGAATCTGAACTAGGGTGATACATAAGTCTTTGATCAACCCGATACATCTAACTTTGTTGGAGTCAAAAGAGTGCAAATCTTTGTAGGGTCTGGTGACCTCAAGTCCCAACTTTTCCATCACTGCTTTAGGCATCAGGCTGTGAGAAGCACCCAAATCTAACGTAGCATTATGCAGAATCAGGTCGTGTTTATTAAGGCTGATGTAAAAAGGAGTGACAGCACCGGTGTCGCTTTGACCATCAACTTTAGGGACAAACAAGATTTCAGGTTGATCATCGGTAAGGTTTACTATGTCCCAATGATTTGTTGACCCAACAGTCAAATCCTTCATGCCTATCTCAAGCTTGATGCTCAACGCTTTGATCACCTGCGATTGGTAAGCATTCTTACTCATTAGCTCGGAAAGGGGAATGGGAATCTTTAATTTGGATAATTCCCCTTCAAGGCTAAAAGTAGTGGGTGCTCTGCTTAGTCTCAACAATTTTGATCTGTCTACCATGGTTTTCTAGGCATAAGTACTTGGTTGACTAGTTGATGAAACCTCAGTTCGTGTTGATCTTTGTAAAATGGTAGGGTTTCTTTTTGTGGGAGATTCAACATTGCCTTTCTCATGGATTTTCTTGGTAGAAGGCCCCGAGGTCTTATCGGTTTCGATTGTTTTCTTCGTTTCGGTTACCTTCTTTGGGGGATTTTCATTTGTCTTTTTTCTCCTCAGATTGTACTTCCTATGTACCTCCATAATGGCGTCTTCACATGCCTCTTGTTCTGTTTCCTTAACTTCCTTGTTTAACTCTGTTTGAGAAATAAGGAAAAGTTCTTGCTTTTCCTGGGTGAGGAATATGGCTTCGTCATTGTGAACGCCCATGAGGTTTATATGCGTGCCATCCAATTCTTCAATTTTCTCCTCACCTTCATCAGCATAATTTTCTTGTAGGGGTGGTCTGATCAGTTGATCAGGACACCTCTGTTCCCTTTGATCCCTAGGATCTCTCTACCTGATTTGAGGAGGATTTTTTTTGAAGTTAGGATTCCGAATTTGTGGAGCAACTTGGTTATCTCTAGGAGGATTTCTTTTGGCTATAGTAAGTTTCTCCATCATCCTTTCCATTTCTCTAGCTAAGGAATCTAGTTTGGCATCAAAAGAGGATGTGGTAGGTTCCTCTTTAATCATGACTCTCCTTTCAGTCCTCTGCCCTTCCCTTCTGGCTAACAGGTTGGCCTCTACACTTACTACACTTTTCTGCATGTCCTCTAGAGTGGTAGAGTTTCTTTCCTTTAATTGATATGACATATCAGCATCAAAACCGTTAGGGAATTTTATCAATGCCAAACCTTGTGGGGGTTTGATATTGGCTGGAATCTCATTGTACAGATTGTTGAAGCGGGTGCAATAGTCCTGGACTGTCTCTCCTTGGTTCCTTCTGATGATTTCGTATTCTGACAAGATCTGAAGAGGATTCTTCTTTACCTCCCATCTGTCTAGAAAACTTCTTTGAAATGCAGTAAGGTCGACCACAGAAGCATCACGTAAGCCTTTGTACCATTTCTTAATGTCCCTAGTCAGACTTTGTGCAAATAGTCTCATTTGAACGTCAGCTTCATCCACTTCCTGCAAGTCAAAATAGTCATTCATTTTATCAACATGTTGTTGTGTGTTCAAGGGCCCCGTACCATCAAACTGTGGAAGTCTTATTTGATAGTCCTGGGGCATAGCATGTAAAAGTGCGGCCAACACCAAAGGAGCATATCTGGCTGCCATGACAAGCTGGAGGAGGCGGGACAACAAACTAGATGATGGGTGGGGAAGTGACAAGAGACATGGAGGATGAAGGACTAACCGATACAGAGTGAGCAGGTTGAGGTTTTACAGAAGCTGTAGCAACAGTTATTGCAGAAAATTTGACCGACTGTTGGAAGTGGGTTTGGTGTAAAGCTTGATCGAGATTTGCTACCAAAATTTTTGGCATGTCAAATTCCTCAAAGAATCTTTGATCAGGGTTAGCCCTGGGAGATAGTATTTTAGGGGTTTGGAGTTGCAGGATGGTTTGATCTAAATAGGTTTCAGTCACAAAGCTATCAGATTTCGTTCTAAATAGGCTTTGTTCAAAAGTGGTGTCAAACTTGAGATCCTGGACGACAACAAGTTTCTCTGGAAGAGAAAGGGACCCGTGAAGGGGACTATGACTCCCTAAACCTTCTACGATGGTCTTCTTTCTGAGTAACTACTCTGGATTATCAATTGCTACTGCAGGTTCTAGATCTAGGTGAGATCGAGTATAAGCTCTTTTCAGAGCCAGATTTTAATTTAATTTAATTTTTTTTTTATATTTTTTTTTTATGAATCCAAAATTTCTATGTACAAACTTTTAACAACCTCTGAACATTATCTCTTTCTTAGATTTATGATTAGTTTAGAAATAAAGTTTTCTTCTAGGGAAAATAAATCGTGAGATTGAAAGTTTGGTCAGTTCCCCAGTATGGTCACCACTATGTTATTTCTCTGTAAATTCCCAGTTGTCAGGGTAGAAGAAATTTACCAAAGGTAACTTTATCTAACCACTTCGAAACTTGAATCTATCCCTGCCAGTTTCAGAGAGGGATCTCTCTGTAAGATTTAGATATGTTTTAACTTTGGGATATTAGTCTAGTTAAGCATAATAAGATTGAATGGATTGTTTTTCTTTTTGTAAAGTTGGTTGAAATAGGGTTTACACATCCATTGGGCTATGGGGTCTGTATTATAAGGATAGAAATCTGAATAGGAATAAAAGGATTCTTTTCACAGGGCAAGGTAATGCATTCACTGGATTCTTTGGCAGTAAAGTGATGGATAGCAGAAAAGATGAGAGAATCAATTAAAGTAAAGAAGCATTTAAGAATTTCTTCACTATAACATCAGAAGACAAACATTTAGATCTTTAAAGTCAGAGACAGGGTATACAAAGATAAATCCTGCAACATACGCTACTTTTAAAAGATCAGATTAGAAAAAAAAATATGACGACTAAGCAAGAAAAACATTTAACAAAGAAAAATAAACATCACCAATGAATAACACATGAGAATCCTGTGAAACGTCCCTTTGTATTACTGGAATATCTCTTGATAAACAATTACAGTCTCTATGGCTTACAGGGCATAACAATCAACCCTTCGTACTTCAAAGTTCGAAGTATTTATAATCAAAATTACATACAATCCTGTCATTAAAGATCAGGACATGGTAGATCCTAAATTTAACTAACTAACTCAACAAGATACAAAAATTCAGGAACTGTCGATGATGTGTTGAAATCTTCATGCTGATTTCTGGGGAAAACCATTGGTGAGTCATTTGCATGACTTCATCTGATTAGATTGCTAACTAGACCTGGACACCTCATCTCTTACTCGATCAGATTGCATATCTCTTCCCATCGTAGCTGACTAGGAATGATGACTTTGAGTAATCTTCCATATATTTCATCCATCTCTGTATACTTGGCAAAAGTTGGCTTGAAGATGAAAATATACCAGATTTCGTACTATATGCTGATGTCTGACTGCAAGGTTTCTAAGAACGCCTTGCCCATTATGCTGCTCTGTATTCCTGAAAATTTAGAACTATCTTTGGCCATTGTGGCCAACTTCTGTTTATAATCAGGAAGGGTCATTAACTTGTCATTTAGGACCCTTAATCCAGGGAGTCCTTTCTTCTGCAGAGCTTCAATTTTGACGAAAAATATTTGCACTCCTATGTCCATAATCTGGACTTTCTCTTCCAACTGCAACATTAGCCCTCTTTTGGTCAGAACCCTCTTGAATTTGAGGATGGTTTCCATCCTGTCTTCAATCTTCAAATCTTCTAATTCTTCCCTGGTTTTGGAATTCAGGAATTTAATGATCTCAGTGGCTTCTGTGGGCATTTCTCCTAGCTCTCCTCTTATTTTCTCAATAGCCCGCCTGATCCTTTGTACTAGTTCATTCTGATCGAACATGATTTTCACCATAGGCCATATCTCATTAATGGATTTGGAGATATCCATCCAGATATTTTCCTTGGCCTCAACAAGTGTCTTGCTTGCCACTGTTTGCTTTTGAAGCTGTTGCAATTCTTGTTTGAGCTTGTCTGATGTTTGTTTCTCCATGGAGTAGCTGGTTTGGTAAGAAGACTTAAGTTCTTGAAGGTCATCAACCTCCTTTTTAAAGTCTGTTAATTTCTATCTCTTGCAAGTTCATCTCCCCCATGGATTTTGCTAGTTCTACTGTCTTTTCCAGAGCTGTTAGTGGAGTTGTTGAGGGAATTTTTGATGGAGATGTTGTGCTTACTCCTGGAAGAGGGACTGTGCTTAATGGAATGACCTCCATAGGTATTGATTGTTCCTTCTCCTTCACTAACCTTTCCAATTATTCTTCCATCTCTTTCAACTGTGCGTTCTGCTCCATGATCAACTTTAGCATCTTGTCCTTCTCACCTTCTATCTCATCTATCTCCTTTGTTTGTGCATCTTCCGTTGGTGGTAGTTTCAACTGTTTCCTCAGAGATGCTATATCAACATTTTTCTTTTTAAGCATCTCCTCGATTGCTTTCACATTCGAGGGGTCATACCCGATCTTGAGGACCAATTCTTCCAACATTTTAATTCTGTTATCCTTTGCAAAGGATGATATCTTTTCTAACTTCAGCTGTGTCTAAACGTTGCTTAAAGAAACTTGTAGTTTAGTAGACGAAGTAAAAGCATTTTCCAGAGTGGAGAAAACCATTTCTCAAGTTTACCCGTGCAGATCCATTTGATCAGCCGAGTGCACATCTCTGGTGTTGAACTTGAACATTGCCCTTTTGTAATCAGTAATTTCCTTTAGATCGGGCACCTGTGCCTGAAGAAAATTCATGTGCATTCTACCCTTCTCTGTATCAAACACAAACAACAGTCTATGCTATGTCGTGGATGTCTGTTTCCAAAAATGAGCATAAGTACTGCTGGTCAGCATCTGATTCCTCTTCTTGATCAGGTCATATTTCTCAAAAATACTCAACTTTCATCCTCCTTTACTCAGCTGGTCGACTAGTGAAGTATCCGTCGGCTTCTTGGACGAAATTGTATACATGATCTGCTTGCGGCTTGTGACAAGAGGTGACTGATCACATTTCATAGTCGTAGTGGATTGGGTTTCCTTTTCGCCAGCTGTGTCAATTGTATGACTGGATTTTGGCCTTTTGGTATGTAATTGGAAAACCTCAGCCAAAACTTCGGTGACAGAAGGTGAAGTATCCTTCTTGGATATTTTCTCCTTTGGAGCCTATGGTGTGGTTGTTTGTGAGATAGTAACTGAAGGATCCAACTGTTCTATCTCTTCTAGAGTGTTCGGCTCCCACTCCGTTTGATTCACGAACCTTTTTATCTTGAGCTTGGGTATATGAACATATGGAACATTTTTATTCTTAACCCTCATCTCTGAAATTATCCTGCATGGATCATAGTGCCACAAGAAACTAACTTCGTACTTCATTTCTTTCAAAAGTTTGTCTGCCTCTTCCCCGACACCTCGGCTATTGCAGATAAAAGACCCTATTTTCTCTTTAATTATGAGCTGCTGTTTCTTCTTCAAAGACACAAAGTGTATGTCATCTGAGTTTATTAGTTGTCTTATGTAATCCAGGGAAAATATCCTCATGGGTAAATACCTGGGCAGTTTGTATGGAGCTACCTCACATCCATATACTCTGATCTCGGGGTGATTTTGGTAAAGATACCAATCTCCAGTTTTTGCAAGGTCTGAGAGGTGTAAGATCCTCTGAATCTCCTCATTTATCCTTGGTTATGGTCTTCCACTGAGCATGCTCACCACTGGGTGGTAGAACAACTCAATGAACTATTTGAAACTAAACTCTGTGGAATTCTGTCTGAGCAGTGAAGTCCAATATGTTACCACCCGCGGATTCCCGTTCTTGTCCATTTTCTGCATCGAGAAAAAGAACCTGTCCACTAGAAAGAAGATGAACATGTAAGCCAGTATGGAGGAATATCTGAACATGCCCTCTGTAGCGAATTTTGAGAGCTGCTCATGAATACTCTCCGCTAGGAAAGTGCTATAGTTGAACTGAATGGTGGGCCTTTCCTTTGCAGAGAAAATGGACAGAAAATCCAATATAGGTTCATCCACCCATTCGTATGAAAAATAACCAAGCAGAGAATAGAGCGATGAAATGACTTGGTTACCCTTTTATGAGAACAGGGATGAAGGATATGGAGGATTTTCCTTGGGGAGATAATCATCTGGTGGGAGGAAAAGTTTAAAAATCTAGGCTCTCTAAGGGAAAGATAGTTTCTGGTATAACTCTGTTATGATTTCAAGATTAAAAGGGGAGGTGTATTCAGTTCTGGGTATCTGCATCATTTGATCAATGGCCTTTGGTGTGATGAAGAAGAGAGTTTCTCCTGATGACAAGACTATGGTTCTCTAGTCGTGGAGGTAATGAGCCTGGAATTTGAGGGAAAATTCAGGGAAATGATGGACTTGGGGGAAAAGATATAGAGGAAGATTGGACTCCCAGAGCTCAATTTCATCGCTCTGATCTAAGAAAGTGTCTCTGAGCCATGACTACAAATCCGCGAAGTCAAATTCACACCTTTTATCTGATATTAGATGATCTTTATCGGCCAAGGGGATCCTGTCGAGGTCGATAGGAGGTGGGAGGAAAGGATTTTCCTCAGCTTCTGCTTTCTTGGATTTTGGTGCCATCGCTATGAAAAGTACCTGCAATTCAAACAAAACATTAGTGGGAATGGTTGTGGTTTTGGGCTGCTGACTGGATCAAAGAGAGGGAAAGAAAAATATTTCTGATGTGGGGATAAGATGAGCAATGGTAGATTATGTATCAACGAGAAAAACATGGGCATTATCGGGTTTACTCTCTAGCAGGAGAGTCAGATCGACCACTTGGGTGACACTATCTAGCGGGAGAGTGGGATTGACCAAGGATGGGATTAGTTCGACCGCTTTAGTTTCACTCTCTGAGGGGAGAGAAAGATTGACTGAGGATGGTATCAGATCAACCACTTTGTCAACTGGTTCAACTAAGGATGTGACTAGATTGATGACATGATCAATCGGATTGACCGACGACGTGTTCGAAGTGATCATTCCATCAACTATAGGGGTGTTGAGAGAAAACTTACGATAAGCAGCTGGAAGTTGAGGCTGTGAAACAATCATGTCTTCAAGTAATTTCAATTCTTTGTCCATATGAGGGCAAAGGTGAGTTAGATGACTCCCTTTGCATAACATACACGTGAACTTGACTTTACTTTTCTTCTTCCCAACGATATCATGACTAGTTGATGGGAGGTCATCAACATGTTGTTCAGAGGCTTACGACATGGGTTGGTCAGGGTGTGTAGACCATAATTCTATAACCTTGGATAGACCAGGGCAATCCTTAAGAATATGGCTACCCTTACAAAGCCTATAAGGGTACTTGGGCTTACAATTTGTTTGGGTGATCTTGACATCATCAACACTCCCAACACGATTAACAATAACTGGTTGTTTTCCAACATGTTTGACAGTGGTTGGAGGTTTTGACCCTTGTTTATCTTTCTTCTTCTTAATATTTCTTTTCTTCTTCTTCTTATTCATCGAGTTACTAGATTAAGAACTTTCACTCGATGAAGAAGATGAAACAGAAGGCGACCTTGCAAGCAAAGAAGGCAAAGAAGACCTTACTGGTGAAGAAGGTGAAGGATCAACACGAGGTTGATGCTCTTGGGGGGAAGTGCTTGTGACTGAATCACTAACTGCATTCAGGATTACCTGAGTGGAAAACAACCATACCGGTAATCCAATTGTGAGACATGGAAGGCTCAAAGTAGCAATGTGAGGAGGACCAATGTTTTCGTAAGAAGGAAAAACAAAAGGTTCCCTTGGAACAAGGGTTCCTTCTTTGGTCATTTCGGGAACTGATGCCATTAAAACAAAGATCCAACCTAGATTCTGCTAGGGAAAACAAACATCACACGCTAAAAATCTAGGAAGCAAGCAAACAAACAAAACCTTCTCACAACGAACACACTAGTTGGAGATGAAATCCAACGTCGCGGGAACAAAGTAAGGAGGGGTTGAGATAAAGTGGGTGGAAAAGTTACGTTGATGACCTACTTAACGAACTTACACCTTGGTGCAAGATCCCACACATAAACGTGGGTATACCCTCCAAGGAGCCCGAGTGAGTTTGGCCAACGTCGATTCCAGGTACCGCAAAGACTTGCCTCTCCATGGTCACCTTGTGTAAAGACCCTAAAGATATAGGCCACTGAGGGCACCAACTACTACAATGATACATGTGGAAACAATCGACAGTCTGATCCATGCGCAAGGGCAGGGTATCTAGCCTGAAATCAACTTGAAAGGCTTCCACTCATCATTGTGTGTATACCTCTCAAGCGACCCCCATAATACGCGCAATATCCATAGCAATACCAACAAAGCAGGGTGAGTAACTCTGCCAATATCAATACGACCTTGTGATTGACCCTTGTGTTAGAAGGGTTTCCCAGGACAAAATGTAATAAGTGGATTTCACTGCTCCCTAACGCAAGATTCTATGTTTGTTTGTAGCTTTGGAAAGTTATCTTTCACACCTATTCCAAATCCCTACAACTAATCTAATGTAGGTTTGCTACTAGAAAATATAAAAATGTCTAATCAATTTTTATAAGCACTTTATTTTTAAGGTTGTTGTTACTCAAAAGGAAAATGGCGTGGACAATATGGTGTTTTGATCGACTCAAAAGTTATGCAAAGAGATGAAGATGCAATCTTTTCATTTCGATGAAAGCTATGCTACGAGAACGAGAAAACATTTATCATTTCCATATGCATGATGTCCCAAAATTTTAAAACTCATCAATATCAATATCTTCTAGAAATGATTCAAAGAGTCTGTATACCAAAACACGTTTCATGGCCTCCCCTGACCATGAGGGGGAAAATTTTTCAGAATTTAAGACCAAAAAATGCCAACAATCATGGAATTTCGCTACTTCAAATGCAAGGATGCCCCCAATCTAATATAAAGAAAGAAATTAAATCTTTTTGTTTAAAAATTTTCACTAAAAGCAATAATGAACTTTCTTAAAACAAAGAAACCCAAACTAAAAGTTTTCTTTTAAAGCGGACTATTAAGAAGAAATCTTATCTTTCCCTAAACAATTCTAAAGAAAACACATGCTTTGTAATTGAAAGACACTCAAAGCAAGAGACTAATCCTTCAAAACCAAACAAAGCAAAGATTGATAAAATCAACTCAAAAAATGTCAAGCAGACTGTAAACAGATCAATATAGGCTCCAAAAGTTCAATCCATCTGATCAAAGAAAAACTGGGCATCAAAAGATAACAAGACCCAATCCATTTTTTTTTTACAAACAAGTTCGCAGCCTAGTAGTGAGGTGCAGTGAAAATATTAGGCATTTTCACAGTCTAGACACAGGTAGGGTGCGAGAAGGTCACATTGAACTGAACAGTAGGGTGCGAAAATCAAGGGTTTTTGCAGGCTGTATATAGGTGAAGTGCGGAAATGTCTATAATCAAAAGGAATTTGGAAAAAGGACAATGAGTCTAAGTGAACTTTCAGATCCAGAGAGTCTGGATGGATCTCCTACAGACTCAGAGAAATCAAGCAATCAAAGAAAGGGAAACTAGACTAACTAGGAAACAATCCGTTCCCCAGTGGAGTAGCCAATTTTGTTATATGATAAATCGGTAGGTGCGGACACTAACTGATCTCCCTAGATCCACCTAGATCTATAACAAAGCACACTAGAACATGACGCTTTCCTTAAGTTTTAAATATTGAATTTACTAACTAAAGAGGGATAGGTGACATACCATTTAAATGTCGCTTCCTCTCGCCATCGCCATCCTAGCTCCATTCCATCACTCATACAATGATGATCCTGCAAAATAACTCAACCAACCCACTACTACATATGGGTGGATTATTCCACGAAAATTTTCCATGCTTCAACTAGTTTCATATATTTTTTAAATAGGGCGGGATTTTCGTCACTATTGCCACGGAAGTTCGTCGCAATATCGACAAAAATCTTATTTAAATCTAGTCGGGATTTCCATCGCTATAGCGACGAACTTTCGTGGCAATAGAGACGAAAATTTTGCCTATCTCATTGGTCGCTGTTAACGGCTAGTTGACTATTTTATCTATATATACGTGACTTTAAGAGACTTTGCGACACAATTGCTATAGTTGCGGCACTGTTCTTGGGTTTTGTTTGAGATGTTTATTTTTTCCGTCACCCACCGGTTGAACAAATCCAATTCTCGATCTACATAGCTCGGATTTTGAACTTGCAAGGTTAGTATGTTATTTTTTATTGATGTACTCATTTAACTTGTAATTTTATTTTCAAATGTCCAAATTTCATTTAGCTTGCTTTTTCCTTGATAATATATTATAATATGTGTAGTACCATATTTCATGTCTTTGATTTTTGGATCTAGTTAGTATATTCTATTGAAAAGGGTATGTGGATTCCATAATATTCTAGGTTTATGGAATCCACATACCCTTTTCCCTTCAATTGTAGCTATAATCTCTCTCTCTCTTTTCATTGATAAAGATATGGAATTGCTCTTGAAACTCAACCTTGATCGATGAAATGATAGTAATTGATTGTCATTTTCTTCTCTCTTTTAATTTTTAAGACCTAACAAAAAAACACTAACAAATCTTGATTGAAGCTTTGATACCACTTGTTACATCCCTAGTACCCAAAAGGGATCACACTTGCATAAATTAAAAATAATATAACAATGACAATAATGGTTGGGATACTTGCACACCTAATGGTTGGCAGCTAGCACATACTAATTCAATTAAATGAAGGAAGAAATCTCCATGAATAAAATATTGAAGTTGATTGTTATATTGATAAATGATAAGTTATGGTATATATAAGATAGGGAGGAAACTCATGTTTATAACAACAAGGGTAATAGCTGCAATATATTGTAACATTTCCCTCTTTCACATAAATTCTTTGCTATCCTCAACATTTCCCTCTTCCACATATAAATTAAGAGAAATATTAATAACATTTCCCTCTTCCGCATAAATTCTTTTCTATCCTCAACATATTGTAATAAATAATGGGTAGGTTGGCATTAGTGACAAGATAGTTTGTTGATATTACACATAATTATTAATGTATGAGAGATAATCCATTATTTAAGCATGCAAAACAAAACCCAAGACAAAATATTGTGGTTGATGTGATCGGGTCTGTACATTTTGCAAAACAAAGTAGGAGAATTTCCATTATTTAAGCATGCAAAACAAAACCCGAGGCTAAACGTTGTGGTTGACGTGATCGGGTGTGTACATATGGACGACTGAGAAAGTGCTATATTCCCTGCTTTAGCAGGGGCTAATAAGATACATAAACACTAGCCCTAAACTTATGTTAGGTATATATGTCGTTATTATATAAAGAAAACATTTGTACACATATGACCTTATTATAAAGATGTTATCTATGTCGTCATGATGTTGATCCTCTACACATATGATCACCTTATTATAAAGATGTTGACCTTATTATAAAGATGTAGGTCACTGCAAATAAACATATCATAATCGAAAGGAGTAGCCAAAATATAAAAATTGACAACTTAATGTTTGGTATGGTGTAGATAAGACAATTACTTGTTAGGACAAGGATTTGTCACAATGAACGAAAATGACAAGAAGCTTGCTCAGTTAAGAGTGACATTAGAGGCGAGGGGCGATGGAAAATGTTATTTCCCTTGCTATGATTGCAGAGGCTTGCAAAATAGAAGACTTTTAATAACAACAACCCAAAAACATTGTAGGGAGAAGGGGCACGCCGAAGGGGGTGATGAATATCGTCCCTTGGTAAGAGGATTCAATATTTAATGTATTCTCTGTAATAATAAGTATGTCATGAATTTTAGTAATATTTCTTATCGTGATTTTTATATTTTCTATACACACTAACTTTTCTATGTTGTTTTTAAATATTTAGACGATGCCCCCAAAGTGTTGACCTCCAGAGAGTTATTTGCCAAGTACTAGCAGAAATACTACTTTACATGGAGATGAACTTCAAGATTAGAATATTGAAGCTGTTGATCAAGTTATTAATGATGATATGGATGGAGATAATGTTAGTGATTCAAATAAGGAAGATGAGATACATAGATTGATCCAAGACACATTTTCTTCAATGGATGAGGACAACCAGGATGATAGTCATGATGTTGATCCTCTACTCGAGAAGTCACATCAACCTCTTTACGAAGGCTCAACAACAAATCTTTTATCTGCTATATTGTTGTTGGTGAACCTGAAGGTTTTGAACGGTTTATCAAACACATGTCTCACACAGATACTAAGGTTTTTAATTTGTTAATTATTTATGCCTGCATGTTCACAAATACTTAAAAGGTTCAATTTTTTCCTATATTGCTATTGTTTTCTAATTTGTAAATTGGTATATTGGATGATTTATTGATGATGAATATTGTGTACATTGACTTATTGTGTAGAATTTTGTAGATTGTTAGGTGATGTTCTATTACCGACGTCAAATATTTTGCCACGCACATATCGAGAAATATCCGTGATTATGAAATAAATTGGAATGGATTATTAGGCTATTGATGCATGTCCTAATGATCATATCATATATTATGGACAATATGCATTAGAAAATGAATGCCCATAATGTCAAATAAGTAGATATCGAACCGATAAATCATCAAAGAAGGTGTCTCGCAAAGTTCTTCATTATATTCCGATAATTCCACGTTTCCAGCGGTTGTTCAGGTGCCAAAGTATAGCACAGTTTACGGATTTCCATGCAAAGAACAGAAGTCGAGACGATGTTCTTCGAATGCCTGCAGATGGTTCTGCATTGAACTACATCAAAGAAAAGTGGCCAATTTTTAAAGAATAACCTCGTAACATTAGACTTTCGTTGGCAGCTGATGGTGTCAATCCATTTGGATAGCTTCGTTCTACGTACTCAGTGTGGCCTATTTTTGTTATAAACAATAACCTTCCTCCTTGGATGTCGATCAAGAGAGAATACACAATGTTGGCAATGATTGTTCCAGGTTTTTAATTATCTTTTATTTGCTTTAAAGCACAACAAAATATTTCATTTCTTTGTTTTGTGCATGGTAATTATTTCTTTTATATATCACGACATCTAGATAAGTATAATTAATCATGCAGTAGGTTGAACTAATCAGGTAGGTACCAGGTTAAAGATATGAATGTATATATTGAGCCTCTCATCGATGAGTTGTTGAAGTTATGGGTTGGCGTCACTATGTATGACATCTTTAGACCAATAGGGCAAAGATGATTTCAATTCCATGGAATACTATCATGAACAATTCATGATGCTTCCGGGTTAACACATTTTTGTGGTATATTGTTACTTTATTTTTGTGATTTAATATTATATATCTTTTTTGAAAAAATCATGCATTATTTTAAATTGTAACTCTAATTTGACACTACATTTATTCAAATATCTTGTAGGTCTTCAAACAAAGGGTAAATTTGCATGCCTAGTTTGTGGTCCTCAGATAAAATCTCGTCATTCAAGGAGTTTAGCAAAGGAAGTGTTTGATGAGTATAGGCACTTTCTGCCTAAGAACCATAGTTATCGAACTACAGACAAAGCAAAGTTCAATGGTAAAGAAGAAAACGAAAAAAAACCCATGAAGAATGACACCCCGCCTATGGAAGTTGGAATATATTATAAATCGTCAAGGTACGCAAATTATTTATGTATGACCTATTATATAAATCTTTGGTTAATTTCATTAGTATTAAATTCATTTTGTCCCATTAATTAGTGTTAATTTCAATTTGTTGATGTTTCATGAATGTCGTTAAGGAACGAATGGGCGTCCATGAGGAATGAAAAGTTACCCAATGCAATTCAGTAGATTGCCATACTACGAGCACCTACAAATAGTTCATTTGTTTGATACAATGCATATCAGGAAGAACATAACATAATTGTTATGGCGAATATTAGATGGAAGGACTTACAAAGAGAGAATTTGAAAGATTTGTTGTGACATCCGAGAAACTAATCATGCCTTGCAAAGTGTTATTATTAATTTTAATGGCGATGGTCGTGAACAAAATACTAGTCTTCCTTAGTTATTGACAGAGAAACATAGCAATATTGTAAAAGAGGTCATTCGAAAAATTAGGTTTCCGACAGGGTTTTCGTCGAACATAAAAAATATCTTAACTAAAAAAGGTGATTTTGGCGGGGTTAAAACACATGAATGGCATACATTCATTAAGGTAATTAGTAGGTTATAATATATTTTCTTATTGGTACGCATTTTTTGGAAACAAATAATAATTATTTGTTTTTTGTTACAATATGTTCTACCTTTATCTCTCCCACACGACTTTGACAACAACATAAAACAAATTATTTATGTACTTGGAAAATACATGAGGTAAGTATTGTTTTATAAGGAAAATGTACTTCTTATGTGATTTGTATTGGAACTTATTAACATATTATCTTTAATCTGCAAATTTATGTATGCCTTGATATTTTTTTATTGCATTGACATTTGTAGGTGGCTATCATCAAAAGAAATCCATAAAGAAGATATAAGGTATTGGAAGAGAGAAATTCCCCGACTAATGTGTCAAATGCAACAATATCTACCTCCAACATTTTTCAATGCACAGGAACACTACCTCATACACCAAGTTGAGGAGATTGAATTATGTGGACCAGTACACACAAGGTCGATGTGGATGGTGGAGAGGCAATTAAAGTCACTGAAGGCTTTTGTTAGACAAAGAGCACGTCCAAAGGGTTCTATGGTTGAGGGATATATGGTATATCAATGCATGGTGTATATTAGTCAATATCTACCTAAATTAGCAAAAAATATGAATGTGCCTCGCATTTGGCATCTCGACTCCATCAACAAATTTGAAGGGGAGGTCCTATTGGGGAAAGGTAAAATGAGGATTGTGAAAGGTAATTATTAGATATTGACGTAGATTTAATATATTACACATCTATTAAATTATTCATTTATTAACAATAACTAATTAATGATATTAAATTGTTATGCTATCATATAGTTTCTTGAGAGTGGGATGCTTTACATTTATACATTGCAAACAACCTTGATTGGATGGAGCATTGGATAGAATATACTGAAGAATATTTCGGTAGGTTATCATGGGAAGGGGTGAGTAAGATGATTAAAACAACACATCATCATCGAGATCAATTTCCTGATCTTACATCAAGGGAAATTGATTTAGCCTTTGGTTTAAAAGATAAACATGCAAGTTAAATTTGTTACCCATATTTTCCTAGTTTTTTCCCAAATTTTCAATGTATTTTGGTTTGTTTAATTATTGAAATATATATTTGGTAAGTCCTATATGAGGATTATTAATTCACAATTTATTTTTTGCTTGTTGTCCATGTTGCAGTTGAAACATCACAAGGCTATGTGGTGTAATGGTTGTAAATTTCGTATCAAAATGTTGGATGATAAGATGAAAACCTCGGATTGTGGGATAACTACAGTGTTTAAGGTCACCAACATTTCCTCTATAAGTGACAGAAATCCGGAAGAAACTGAGAATAGGTACTATGGCCATTTGGAGGATATAATTGAGTGTGATTTTAATTCCTTTAAAATAGTTTTGTTTGAGGTTAAATGGTACAGGCTACAGATGCATGAATATGATCCTGAAAGAACTGTTATTGAGCATGATAATTGATTTACCATGGTTAATACAAGGGCATTTGAACTGGGTACAGAGACTTATGTTCTTCCAAGTCAATGTGAGCAAGTATTTTACTCAGAGGTACCTAGTAAAGTAGGTTGGTCATATGTTGTTAGATATGATCCAAGAGAAAGACAAGTAAAGTACAATAATGTAGCCGAGGATGAAGATAATAACGAGGAAGAAGATCATGATTATGAATATCATGAGCAAGTGGCTCATGTAGTCGATGTGTCAGATGAAGAATTTGAAAAGGTTGATCATCCAAATGTAGGAGACAATGATCTCATTGACGATATCGATAACTATAGTAGCGAAAATGACGTTGATGATGATGTTGATAGGAATGAGACTTTCACCAATATCAATTCTGAACCAGATCCTAATACAGATGTTGAACTGGATGAATAAGAAGATGACTGATATTTAATTCATGTTGAAAAGAAGAGGCATGTGTTTATATCTTTTATATGATCTTTATATGTTTTTATATTTTATAATATAGTATATGATACATATTCTTTATAATTTCAAATTAGGTAATATGGGGAAATTGAGAGTGATGTGCGGGGGGGGGGCGCATAATTAGAGCTTCCACCTTCACGTGGTTGCCCCTGTTTAGTAGAGAATGAACTATTCTCGAAACCAAGAGGAACTCTGCGTGACTGCGCCTAATCATACCAATGATGTAGTTATGTCCATCATCAATTCATCATTATCATTCTCAAAATTATCATTTTCCAAATATCTTATACAAATTTTACAAGGAAATTGTACTAGAAAATTCATCTATGGAATTGTTATATATAGGTCCAACATAATGATCCCCTATAATGTGGACATTATCCCTCAAGTAGGTTTCATAACTTCATGTTTGGGTTGTATATCAATGTTGTTCTATCACTCTCCTCACCTAGGTTCAAATCCACAATGATATTTTGGCTTGTTGTGATAAGGCTAGAAGGGTAGACGCCCCCCAGGAGTGGGACCCCTTGCGCGCGTGTCTTCAAACTTATTGACTCTTGTTATGTCATAAGTTTATTGCTAGGCATTGAATTGCAAGTTGTTGGCACTAATCTAGGGGTTATAGTGGAAGCTAGCTAGATTTGAACTTGTGCCTCACCTAGGTAATTATCCAGGGAAATCACAAATTCCTCTAGTTCTAAAAAAAACACTCTAATGTCTAACCCACTAACCATTAACTTAATTATACCCATAACCACTAACTCCTAATCCCTAACACACTAACATGTGACTCTTTGAATTCTAATCCCCAACGCATTATCCACTAACCCATAACCCACTAATCCTTGATCCCCTAATGCACTAACCCCCTAATACCTAACTCACTAACCCTAAAGATACTAACCCACTAACACATAACCCTAACCCATTAACCATGGATGGAAATTATTCCACTAACCACTAACTGGATGACAACTAAGACACTAAATCTTAACCCACTAAGCACTAACACAATAAATTCTGCCTTACTAACCTATTAAATGATTAATTGAGATTTAACCAATACCCCTAACACACCAACCAATTAAATTTATATCCCCTAATGATCTCTAAACCACCAAGAGAACAATCCATAACCCCTAAAACCCAACCACTAATGGTCACTTGTTCGTTAACCCCCAATGAGAACTAAATGACTAACATCTAACCTACTAACTCCTAATGACAATTAATTGACTAACATCTAACCTAGTAATCGCTAACCCTGTAAACCAATAACCCCTAATGTTGAACACACAAACCCATTATATATTAGGCTAAAAATACTAACCCACTAACTCGCAAACCCTAACACACTAATTCTTGACAACTAACCCACTAACTCCTACTAGACTCCAAATCACTAACCCATTTAACCCATAACCTCTAAAACGCCAACTCCTAACCGAGGTTCAAATCCACAACCCATGTAGGTCTCATGACTTCATGTTTGGGTTGTATATCAATGTTGGGTTGTATATTATATATTATATATTATATATTATATATATATATATATTATATATTATATATTATATATATAATATATATAATATAAAAAAACAAAAATTAAAAACGAAAATAAAAACAACATAAATAAAAACCAAAATAAAACACCATATGGTATTACAAACAAAACATAAAACATTTCAAAACACAACCTACACTCGTGCGCAGGCTGAAAGCTACCACCACAGTCCACGCACTCACCACCACAGTCTGACCACTATATCAGTCACGCGTAGGCTGCAAGCTACTACCACGATGGATTTGGAGCACGGTTTGGAGAGGAGGACAGATTTGGAGCACGGTTTGGAGAGGAGGATGGATTTGGAGGATGGGAGAAGGAGGAGGGCACACAATTTGTAGAGGAGGAGGGCACACGATTTGCACAAGCTAGGGCACAATCATTTGTAGAGGAGGGCACACGATTTGCAGGGGAGGAGGGCACATTATTTGCAGAGGAAGAGGGCACATGGTTTTGCATTGGAGGAGGGCACACGGCCGGAGGAAATGGTTTGACCTCTTTCTTCCATCTCTGGACTTCTTTGCCCTTGATTGTGCCATGAGAAGAAAAAATCCCCATGGGAGTATTGTAAGTTAATAACCATTGAATATATTCCAAAACGAATATTTACAAACCATATGTCTTTCTTCTCCAAGAAATTGTGTGTGTTGGCTCTAAAACTGCAGAATTTTTGTCTTCCTTTCTAAAAGAATGAAAAAAAAATTGGTGGATTTTGAAGAACTTTTAGGAGGGTTAGTCTTAAGGTGGAATGCCAATCTAGTTGCAATGTTTTCCAATGTCTTAAATGCAGGTATTGAGATTGAAGTTGGGTCTATAGAATTAGGGAAGGTGTATAAAATTATTAACTTGTACAACCTTTATTATAGTGTTAAAAAACCTTTTTAGGAAGGGCTTAGGGATTTGGGGTTTTTTAATGGGGACAACATCACAATTGGAGGGGATCTAAACTTAAATCTTAATAAAAAGAAAAGTATGGGGAAAAGTAATTGGAATATGAAGGTAGGAAACCTAGTTCCCCTTTTAAGTTTAATAATTCATTGCTAGCTGAAGAGGAATTTAGAGGGCAATTCATTAGGGAATGGAATCAATTTGACAAACAAAAAGATGATTCAAAACAATTCATGAATAATTTGAAAAGGGTAAAAGGGTTAGTAGCTGAGTGGTCTCAAATTTATGATTAAAAAAATAAGAAAGAGCTCAAAGAAGTGGAAGAAGGCATCAAATGACTTTTTGATAATAACGAGGATGGGGTATTTTCTAAGAAAGAATTTATTTCTCTCAAGGATCTTCAAGGAAAGAATAAGGATTTACCTGACAAGGAGAAGACATAGTGGATGCTCAAAAAGTAGAGCTATCCAGCTTTATGAAGGTGACGTGGATACTAAGTTTTTTCATAAGTATGTGAGTCAAGGGATAATTGTGAATACTATTTGGGAGATTAGTAAGCTAGACAGTTCCAGAATCAAATATTTCAAGGAAATAGTAGAGGTGAGAAAGCAACATTTCAAAAATTTGTTTAAAGATCTAGAGATGGAAATATTGGTGAAATATGGAAATCATTAGGTTATTTGCCAGGCTTATTGACGAGGAAACGAAGGTAGGTATAGAAGCACAAGTGGCAAAGGATGGAATAAAATTAGTATTAAAATCATTCAAAGGAGCCAAAAGCCTTGGTATTAAACTCCTTCAAAGGAGCCTTGGTATTAAATTAGTATGAAGAACATTTTGGTTTTTTATACAATAGACAAATCCATGATGTTGTGGGATCAACCAAAGAAGGAATGCACACAAATAAAACCTAGAAACCACCTATTGTTGTCATGACGTTGGACCTTGAAAAAGCATATGACAAAGTGAACTAGTTATGCCTTAGATTGTTATTGCTCCATCTTAGAATGAATCTACATACAATAGAATGGATTATGGGGTATCTTTCATCAACTTCCTTTATAGTGCTTATAAATGGTTCTCTCTCTAGTTTTTAAAATTCATATTGAGGCCTATGAAAACAATGCCCTTTATCTTCTTTTCTCTTTTTATTAGTAGCCAAATGATTAAGTACTGTGATCAAAGATGCTAGGAGAACAAGGTTAGTAAAGGGAATAAAAAAATATAATTCATTGGTCATTTCACATCTACTATTTGTATATGAAATAATGACTTTCGGACATGGATATTTAAGGGAAATTATAAACATTAAGGAGATTTTGGGAATTTATTGTAAAGTTACAAGTATGGATAATAATTTGAGAAAGTATTCTATGGTGTTCAATGAATTAGCTAAAGAAGAAAGATTCCAAATTACAAATATTCTTTCTATGAATTAGTTGGAGAAAAATGCATTGAATTCATTTTCTACTAAGGGCACCAACAACCTCAGTCCCTTTCCCTTGTCATGATTTACCATCAATTCAAATATGCCAAGTATACCTAGCCATCCTCAATCAAACATTTAACTTACTAGTTGAAAAGCACCTTAAACTACCATGCTCTTACCGAGCCAATTGTGCCTCCACATCATAATGAAAGCATCATCATGGAAGATAAGTAATCACACCTTATAATTTTTGCATCTAGTATGCTCATTCTTCATCATAGACATATTTATGCAAGTTTAAGATACTTTAGGTTTCATCCACATGAACAACTTGCCTTGTTAAATCAATCTCGAAGGCTCTGTTATGTAATTGTTTCAGGATTACTAAACACAAATACATTTCACAATTATGAATATTTTTATTTTCTCCTCTAAAATAGATTTCCAATGCCTATACTCTTGTCCCATTCTGAGTTTGTAGTTGAAAGTTACATCACCTAGAATTTAAACAACTCATGTATTTTTTGTGCTTTTGTTGGTGCAATTCAACACCGCAGACCATCTTCCATCACCAGTGGACGAAAATTGGGAGAACTAGATTTTTTTTTTTGTATTGGTTGTTAATGATATTCTTATATGTGAATGCTCAACCTTGTTGGTTGGGTGTTTCTCTTGCGAACTTGCCTTGCATTGCCTTTGGAAACTTCAAGTTTTTTTTCCCACCACACCTGCGTCGCTGGCTCTTTCGGTTTTGTTGGTTGGGCACTCCTCTTGCCAACTCGGCTTGCCTTTGGGCGCCTCTCTTTCCAACTTTCCTTGCATTGCCTCTGGAAACCCCAATTTTGCCTTGCATTGGTCATTTCATTGGTTGCTGTCTCTTTCGATTTTGTTGGTTGGGTGCTCCTCTTGCATTTGGGCACCCATCTTGCCTTGCATTGTCTCTGGAAACCCCAAGTTTTTTTCCCAACACACCTGTGTCATTGGCTATTTCGGTTATGTTGGTTGGGTGCTCCTCTTGCCAACTCGGCTTGCCTTTGGACGCCCCTCTTTCCAACTTGCCTTGCATTGCCTCTGGAAACCCCAAGTTTGTCTTGCATTTGGGAAACACCAAGTTTTTTTTCCCACCACACCTATGTGTCTATCTCTTTCGGTTTTGTTGGTTGGGAATTTCTCTTGCGAACTTGCCTTGCATTGCCTCTGGAAATTATAAGTTTTTTTTCCCACCACACCTGTGTCGCTGACTCTTTCGGTTTTTTTGGTTGGGCGCTCCTCTTGCCAACTCGGCTTGCCTTTGGGTGCCCCTCTTTCCAAATTGCCTTGCATTGCCTCTGGAAACCCCAATTTTGCCTTGCATTCAGAAAACCCCAATTTTTTCTTCCACCACACCTGTGTCGCTGGCTCTTCGATTTTCTTGGTTGGGTGCCCCTCTTGCGAACTTTCGGTTAATTTTGAATTTTGGCCCCTTTTCAAAGACTAAGTTGATTTGAAGCTTCCACCCCTTTTGAGACTTCAACCACTGTTCAAAATTAAGGCCATCAAGACTATTTCCATGTATTTCATTGGTCATTGGCCACTTTTTAAACTTTTCCCAACATCCATACTTCGAACTTAACTCCATTGGAAACTCTAAAACATCACCCATCATGCAAATTCAAAATTTGTGCCATTGACCCTCTTATAAACTTCAATGCATTTATGGATTAGGTCATTAGGCCTCTTCCAATATTTGGACCATGTTTGAACATTAGGGCCAAATTTAACTTCAACCCATTCTTGAACATTGGGCCATTACAAAATTTTAAGCATTTCTCCAACTTTGGCCCACTTCTAAACTTCAGGGAATTTTGGAATATCGATCCGTTTTTTAATTTAAGCCCCTTAAGCCATTCCGAAACATTGCTCATCGAGCAATTTTAAAACTTTAGGTCATCGACACTTTTTTGAACTTCAATCCATCCTACCACTTTTTAAACTTCATCTAATAACAATACTTTGAACGTAAGCCCCCTGAACATTATGAAACAAGGATAATAGGCCACTTCGGTATGGGGGCATTGAGCCATTTCAAAAGATTGGGCTTATTATGAACTTTTTCAAAACTTAATAGGAAGGCCATGATTTCAGCACTTGGACCTGCAACTTTATGTAACTTTATGCAACATGCAACTTTATGCAACAATGCAACTTATGCAACTTTACGCAAGTTTATGCAACTTTACGCAACATGAAACTTTATGCAACAATGCAACTTTATGCAACATGCAACTTTACGCAACTTTATGCAACATGCAACTTTATGCAACAATGCAACTTATGCAACTTTACGCAACTTTATGCAACATGCAACTTTATGAAACAATGCAACTTATGCAACTATGCAACTATATATTTGCATGTGCAACAAAAAACAAAAACAATAGTTCCAGGTGAAGAGTTGTTGATTGATTACAAATTAAATCGAATAGATGGAGAGGGTGACTATGGAAAGGCACCCACTTCACCTTAGAAGGTAAATGTTAAATATAGTAAAAAAGTATGACTACAACAGGTAATTGTACGGTGTAAGAATGACCTAAGGCCCTTGGTTTAGGACCTAAGGCCCTTTTTTTCCTCTCTAGTCATGGTACACAACTTGAGACCTACTCTTATTATGAAACCGTACCAATGGTTCCAAATGCAACTATATTGCAACTTATCCAACTATATTGCAACTATATTCTCAAATATTGGTGAGTGGTCAAATGCAACTATATTGCAACTTATGCAACTATATGCAACTATGCAACATGCAACTTATGCAACTTCAACAACTTTATGGAACTTATGCAACTTTATGCAGCTTTACGCAACTTATGCAATTATGCAACTATATGCAACTATATGACAGATAGGTGTGACAATTTCAACTTTATGCAACTATATGCAACTATGTTTGTACTATATTGCAACTTATGCAACTATATTGCAAATTATGCAACTATATGCAACTTATGCAACTATATTGTTATCGGACTAATCGGTAGGTGCAGACACTAACTGATCTCCCTAGATCCACCTGGATCTAGAACAAAACAGGACAGTACATGACTCTTTCCCTAAGTTTTGACCATTAAATTAGCTAGTAGGAAGGAACAAGTAACATACCTTTATATCGCTTCCGAGGGTCTCTGTTGCTCCCGCTTTGCTCTGGTGCTCTTGTGAGGTCAAGATCAAGACAACACAAACCAACCAAAGTGAAGATAGCCAAATATATTCAACTGTCAACTTATGTGTATGATCAAGGAATTACACAATAAAGTGAGAATATCTTTATGGGAAAGGGACATGCCACTGTATCATATTGATTGAAAGTAAAGATTACAACCTGATTTCCTTGATGTCGCAAGCTTCCTTTCGATGGCTCTTGGCTCCAACACACACACTTTCTCAATCCTTGTATGAATAAGATCAGATCCTCTTGATAGACTTGCTAAAGTCTCCAAGCTCCTGTTCAAGATAAGTCCTTCACACAATTCTTTCACCAATTCTCCAGTGAATCTTGCTTAACCTTTTCCATGAGAATTCCATCAATATATAGGAGAGAATGAGATGGTTATTTAGATAAGAATGATCCCACAATATCAAGGAATCCAGTACAAGGATAACCATTCGAATGCCAACCCATTCTTCTAGAAGATTCCCTTCTAGAAACATCGAGAATTCATCTTTTTCCACGCTTTAGAGAAGGTTCACACCCTAGCTATGTTACACAGTGCGAGAAGTTCACACCCCAGTTTAAGGCAGCCTACGAGAATGGGTCATTCTCGCACCCTGGGATACTAGCAGCCTGCGAACTCTCTTCAAAAATGAGTTTTCTGGGAAGAGATGAACATAACTTTTCTCAGGAGAAAGTTCTTATGAGGAGCCTGAATACACCAAAATCAATACATCATCATGATGAAAAAAAATCATGGGTAACATATATGCAACTATATTGCAACAATTTCGTATGCAACTATATGAAAATATGCAACTTATGCAACTATATTGCAACTTATGCAATTTTACGCAACTTTATTCCAACTTCTGCAACTATATGCAACTATATTGCAACTTATGCAACTATATTACAACTATATGCAACTAGGTGTGGCAATTTCAACTTTATGCAACTATATGACGGATCGGTGTGGCAATTTCAACTTTATGCAACCAATGCAACTATATGCAACTGTGTTGGTACCAAAAACGTATATTGGCACGATAACTTATCTTCTTGTTTTAACGAGTGTAGGTACCACCAAATAGGTATCTATCGGATCTATCTTCCTTGAGTGATGATCAAGATATAGTAAGAGAGGTTGAAAGTGAGATGTGTTATACTAGATCTATCGGTTCTAGATCAACTAGGTTAGAAAAGGTAAGGAAAAGATTTCGTACCTGCATGCAATTTTTTATTGCCAACGGAGGGTCGTGTAATTATGATGTTGAGAGCATAGGTGACATTGAGTTTCCCTTGATGTATAAACATCTAGTGCAATGATGGGCACCTAAGGAGCTACCTGAAGTGGACACAGATTTCTTCATCGGTGGGAGGATGTATCACATTGCTCCTTCGTCCTTACATGGATTGGGGTTATTTTCCATGGATGGCATAAAGGTCGGCTATGGCATTGTAACTGAATTGATGGAGTATGTCGAACCATTATACAAATACAATCACTAGTTGATGTTGGTCCGATATACGCAAAGTATGCGGAGATACATATTTGCCGCAAATTATATACAACTACCAGATAACAATCAAAATAAAGGGGCAACTATGTATATTGATGGAAGGCCAAAAGCTATTGGAAACATTGCGGGATTTATAAATAGTACACAAGCTTTATAAATAGTACACGACTAGTGGCAACAACTAAGAAACCGAATTAGATATTTGAGGCACATGAAGGAAATCATATATTTGTATGTGCAACAAAAACAATAGTTCCAGGTGAAGATTTGTTGATCGATTACAACTTAAATCGAATAGATGGAGAGGGTGACCGTGGAAAGGCACCCACTTCGCCTCAACAGGTAAATGTTAAATACAATAAAAAATTATGACTACAACAACTAAATTTCATTATTTTTTTTTGGTTATTACTGCAATATTTCATTTTCTTAATGTTACAGGTGATTTTCCTAACTTTTAT
>JASDQU010244648.1:105960-116176 GCA_032191745.1 Picea mariana
TTTAACAGGCAATTGAACAAAATACCTCCAGGATCCTTCCAATAAAGATTGCCTTCTAGAATGCAAAATTTTAAAGCTTTCAATTTCAAAAACTTATCCTTAGTTTTTGTCAGACCAGGGGGAGCTTGTAAGTTATGCAAAACAAATATAAGGTCTGCGTACCATGGAGAGTTCAGAAATACCTCTTTCATGCTTAGAGTCACCTACTCTCCCTGTTCATCTACTGCAACTAAGAAATTAATATCTAGAGCATGAAAATTAGATTCAGCCATTAACTTTGCTAGACCTTGACCTTTAATTAGTTTAATAGGCTTAATTTCTATGTCATACTCTAGAATAACAACAATCCATTTTCCTCTCCTACCATCTGGATTGTCTTGAGTTAAAATGTCTTTTACTACTGTGTTCAGAACATAAGAAATTGTGTGAGAATGGAGAATATAGACTCTAAAGTCTTTTATGGATTTTACCAGAGCAAAATCTTGTTTCTCCATTATTTTGTAATTCAAAGCAACATCTCTTAAGGATTTACTGAAAAAGGCCATGGGCTGTTCATACCCTTCACTGTTTTTCTGTAGTAATACTGCTGCAATGGTATGTTCAGAAGCGAAAGAGAAAAGGTAAAAATCTTTGGTGAAGTCAGGACTGATCAAAACTGGAGCTTGTGTGAGTGCATGCTTAACCTGTTCAAAGGAATGCTTGGATTCAGTGTTCCATTTTATTTTTATGTCCTTTTTTAACATGTTGGTGATGTTCCTGAGAAGCTCAGCCAGGTTGGGTATGAATCTTCTTAGAAAGTTTATTTTTCCAATGAAAGATTGTAACTCTTTGATATATCTAGGATGTTCTAGTTTCTGAATGGATTCTATTTTGCTGGGATCTATCTTGATTCTGTCCTTAGAGATTATGTGTCCCAACAGTTTACCTTCCTCTAATCCTAAAAGCCTTTTCTTAGGATTCAGAGAGATCCCAAATTTCCTGCATTTCTCAAATACTCGTATGAGATGTTGTAAGTGCTCTTCGTCGGATTGGGAATAAACAGTTACATCATCTAGATAAATGACAATAAATCTGCCAAGCTCATCCACAAAAGTGATGTTCATTACTCTTTGGAAAGTGGCCCCAACATTCATCAAACCGAAGGGCATTTTCATGTACATGAAGGTTCACCAAGGTGTTGTGAAGGCTGTTTTCTCCTGATCATCTGGGTGAACGAGAACCTGGTTATAGCCTGAGAAACCATCTAGTAAGGAGATTCGCCTGGATCCAACTACCTTTTGCAATATGTGGTCCATTTTTGGCAATGGGTAGTTGTCTTTTAGGGAAACCTTGTTCAGGTTTCTGAAATCAATGCAAAGCCTGATTTCTCCAGTTTTCTTTCGGGTTGGAACCAGATTTGAAACCCATTTGGAAAATCTTAAGGGAACTATGATTTTAGCATCATACATATTTTTGATTTCTTTTTCTATCAGGGGAAGTAACTTGGGATTGATTCTCCTAAGTTTATGTTTGAAATGTTTTTGTTCTTCTTTTATCGGGATCCTATGCTGTATGATGATTGTGTCATAAGATTTTAAATCTTCATAACCCCAGGCAAACACGTCTACATATTCTTTGAAAAGTTCAATGTATTTGAGTTTCTGCTTGGGGGGTAAAGATTTGGAAAGTTTTACCATCTTGGTTTTCTCCTCTGTCCCTATGTTACAGTCCTCAACCTATTTACCACTGGCTTCAATTTTGGGTTTTTTCGCCACATCATTAAAATCAAACAGGTCTTTTAATGAAACTAAACCCCTAGGTAACACATTATTCTTTAAGTGAAGAACATCAGAATCTACCTCATCTTCACTTAATTCTTCTGAATCTATTTTATTTACACTATGATTCCCAAAAAGGGATTTATTTACATCTTCATCATCATTTTCTAAGTCTATATTTGTACACTCGAAATCATTTTTACATCGTAGAAAATCTTCAATTTGATCGGCGTTCCCAAATACCTGCCAGTATCTGATGTTGTCTGGGACAGTCGGTCTACACTTCACCTCTACTATGTATGGGCGAGTGGAACAAAAAGGTATCTTTCATGTAGCTGCTGACATAGCTAACCCATCTGCTAAAATGTTCTGTCCCCTGGACATCACTTGCAAATCAATTTTCGTGAAACATTGAAGGGCATCCAAAACAACATTCCTATAAGCTCTAAGCCTGGGATGTTTTGTTGCATACTCACCTTTAATTTGTTTGATAATTAATTTAGAATCACCTCTTACCATGATTTGTTTGGTACCAACCTTCTTTAGTAGTTCCAGACCGAGCATCAAAGCTTCATATTCGGCTATGTTGTTAGTGCATTGAAAATTTAGTTTGTAAGAATGACTCTCTAAATACCTTGTTTTGTTATTGAGAAACCAAACTCCTACTCTAGATCCTTCTTTGCTTACAGCTCCATCGAAGTCCATGCTCTAGAAATCCGCTGGCAGTTCTTCACTCATTACAATTTCCTTTCCTTTTGCCTCAGTGATTCCCTAGCCTTCTTTCAAATCAAGTGTATCTTCTTCCAGCTGAGCATCTTGTTCTTCCATATCACCGTCATTATACAGGATGAAGGAATCCAGATCAGAGTGTGCAGAGTATAGAGGGTAGTTATGTGGCTTTTCTTGGCTGCTAATCATATATTTCATCAGCGTCTCTCTGTACAGTCTTCTCTGTTGTCTGAATACTGGGATAGTGGCATACGACATATCCAATTGCAAAGTGTCTTTCAGCTTGGCCCTCCAAGATCTGGACAACAACATATCATATTTGGGGGGAATGTCCACGACCAAAACATCCATAACCATGCTTTTTGCTGGAATCTGAACTAGGGTGATACATAAGTCTTTGATCAACCCGATACATCTAACTTTGTTGGAGTCAAAAGAGTGCAAATATTTGTAGGGTCTGGTGACCTCAAGTCCCAACTTTTCCATCACTGCTTTAGGCATCAGGCTGTGAGAAGCACCCGAATCTAACATAGCATTATGCAGAATCAGGTTGTGTTTATTAAGGCTGATGTAAAAAGGAGTGACAGCACCGGTGTCGCTTTGACCATCAACTTTAGGGCCAAACAAGATTTCAGGTTGATCATCGGTAAGGTTTACTATGTCCGAATGATTTGTTGATCCAACAGTCAAATCCTTCATGCCTATCTCAAGCTTGATGCTCAACGCTTTGATCACCTACGATCGGTAAGCATTCTTACTCATTAGCTCGGAAAGGGGAATGGGAATCTTTAATTTGGATAATTCCCCTTCAAGGCTAAAAGTAGTGGGTGCTCTGCTTAGACTCAACAATTTTGATCTATCTACCATAGTTTTCTGGGCAGAAGTACTTGGTTGACTAGTTGATGAAACCTCAGTTCGTGTTGATCTTTGTAAAATGGTAGGGTTTCTTTTTGTGGGAGATTCAACATTGCCTTTCTCATGGATTTTCTTGGTAGAAGGCCCCGAGGTCTTATCGGTTTCGACTGTTTTCTTCGTTTCGGTTACCTTCTTTGGGGGATTTTCATTTGTCTTTTTTCTCCTCAGATTGTACTGCCTATGTACCTCCATAATGGCATCTTCACATGACTCCTGTTTTGTTTCCTTAACTTCCTTGTTTAACTCTGTTTCAGAAAGAAGGAAAAGTTCTTGCTCTTCCTGGGTGAGGAAGATGGCTTTGTCATTGTGAACACCCATGAGGTTTATATGCGTGCCATCCAATTCTTCAATTTTCTCCTCACCTTCATCAGCATAATTTTCTTGTAGGGGTGGTCTGATCGGTTGATCAAGACACCTTTGTTCCCTTTGATCCCTAGGATCTCTCTGCCTGATTTGAGGAGGATTTCTTTTGAAGTTAGGATTCCGAATTTGTGGAGCAACTTGGTTATCTCTAGGAGGATTTCTTTTGGCTATAGTAAGTTTCTCCATCATCCTTTCCATTGCTCTAGCTAAGGAATCTAGTTTGGCATCAAAAGAGGATGTGGTAGGTTCCTCTTTAATCATGACTCTCCTTTCAGTCCTCTGCCCTGCCCTTTTGGCTAACAGGTTGGCCTCTACACTTACTGCACTTTTCTGCATGTCCTCTAGAGTGGTAGAGTTTCTTTCCTTTAATTGATATGACATATCAGTGTCAAAACCGTCAGGGAATTTTATCAATGCCAAACCTTGTGGGGGTTTGATATTGGCTGGAATCGCATTGTACAGATTATTGAAGCGGGTGCAGTAGTCCTGGACTGTCTCTCCTTGGTTCCTTCTGATGCTTTCGTATTCTGACAAGATATGAAGAGGATTCTTCTTTACCTCCCATCTGTCTAGAAAACTTCTTTGAATGCGGTAAGGTCGACCACAGAAGCAGCACGTAAGCCTTTGTACCATTTCTTAATGTCCCTAGTCAGACTTTGTGCAAATAGTCTCATTTGAACGCCAACTTCATCCACTTGCTACAAGTCAAAATAGTCATTCATTTTATCAACATGTTGCTGTGCATTCAAGGGCCCAGTACCATCAAACTATGGAAGTCTTATTTGATAGTCCTGGGGCATAGCATGTAAAAGTGCGGCCAACACCAAAGGAGCATATCTGGCTGCCATGACAAGGTGGAGGAGGCGAGACAACAATCTGGATGATGGGTGGGGAAGTGACAAGATATGTGGAGGATGAAGGACTAACTGATACAGAGTGAGCGGGTTGAGGTTTTACAGAAGCTGTAGCAACAGTTATTGCAGAAAATTTGACCGACTGTTGGAAGTGGGTTTGGTGTAAAGCTTGATCAAGATTTGCTACCAAAATTTCTGGCATGTCAAATTCCTCAAGGAATCTTTGATCAGGGTCAGACCTGGGAGATAGTATTTTAGGGGTCTGGAGCTGCAGGATGGTTTGATCTAAATAGGTTTCAGTCACAAAGCTATCAGATTTCGTTCTAAACAGGCTTTGTTCAAAAGTGGTGTCAAACTCGAGATCCTGGACGACAACAAGTTTCTCTGGAAGAGAAAGGGACCCGTGAAGGGGACTATGACTCCCTGAACCTTCTGCGATGGTCTTCTTTCTGAGTAACTGCTCTGGATTATCAATTGCTACTGCAGGTTCTGGATCTGGGTGAGATTGAGTATAAGCTCTTTTCAGAGCCAGATTTTAATTTAATTTTTTTTTTTTTAATATTTTTATTTTATGAATCCAAAATTTCTATGTACAAACTTTTAACAACCTCTGAACATTATCTCTTTCTTATATTTACGATTAGTTTAGAAATAAAGTTTTCTTCTAGGGAAACGAAATCATGGGATTGAAAGTTTGGTCAGTTCCCCAGTATGGTCGCCACTATGTTATCGCTTTGTAAATTCCCAGAGGTTGTCAAGGTAGAAGAAATTTACCAAAGGTAACTTTATCCAACCACTTCGAAACTTGAATCTATCCCTGCCAGTTTCAAAGAGGGATCTCTCTGTAAGATTTAGATATGTTTTAACTTTGGGATATTAGTCTAGCTAAGCATAATAAGATTGAATGGATTGTTTTTCTTTTTGTAAAGTTGGTTGAAATAGGGTTTACGCATCCATTGGTCTATGGGGTCTGTATTATAAGGATAGAAATCTGAACAGGAATAAAAGGATTCTTTTCACAGGGCAAGGTAATGCATTCACTGGATTCTTTGGCAGTAAAGTGATGGATAGCAAAAAAGACGAGAGAATTAATTAAAGTAAATAAGCATTTAAGAATTTCTTCACTATAACATCAGAAGACAAACATTTAGATCTTTAAAGTCAGAGACAGGGTATACAAAGATAAATCCTGCAACATACGCTACTTTTAAAAGATCAGATTAGAAAAAAAAATATGAGGACTGAGTGAGAAAAACATTTAACAAAGAAAAATAAACATCACCAATGAATAACACGTGAGAATCCTGTGAAATGTCCCTTTGTATTACTGGAAGATCTCTTGATAAACAATTATAGTCTCTATGGCTTACAATGCATAACAATCAACCTTTCGTACTTCAAAGTTCGAAGTATTTATAATCAAAATTACATACGATCCTGTCATTAAAGATCAGGACATGGTAGATCCTAAATTTAACTAACTAACTCAACAAGATACAAAAATTCAGGAATTGTCAATGATGTGTTGAAATCTTCATGCCGATTTTTGGGGAAAACCATTGGTGAGTCATCTGCATGACTTCATCTAATCAGATTGCTGACTAGACCTGGACACCTCATCTCTTACTCGATCAGATTGCATATCTCTTCCCATCGTAGCTGACTAGGAATGATGACTTTGAGTAATCTTCTATATATTTCATCGATCTCTGTATACTTGGCAAAAGTTGGCTTGAAGATGAAAATATACCGGATTTCGTACTATATGCTGATGTCTGACTGCAAGGTTTCTAAGAACGCCTTGCCCATTACGCTGCTCTGTATTCCTGAAAATTTAGAATTATCTTTGGCCATTGTAGCCAACTTCTGTTTATAATCAGGAAGGGTCATTAACTTGTCATTTAGGACCCTTAATCCAAGGAGTCATTTCTTCTGCAGAGCTTCGATTTTGACCAAAAATATTTGCACTCCTATGTCCATAATCTGGACTTTCTCTTCCAACTGCAACATTAGCCCTCTTTTGGTCAGAACCCTCTTGACTTTGAGGATGGTTTCCATCCTGTCTTCAATCTTCAAATCTTCTAATTCTTCCCTGGTTTTGGAATTCAGGAATTTAATGATCTCAATGGCTTCTGTGGGCATTTCTCCTAGCTCTCCTCTTATTTTCTCAATAGCCTGCCTGATCCTTTGTACTAGTTCGTTTGATCGAACATGATTTGCACCATAGGCCATATTTCATTAATGGATTTGGAGATATCCATCCAGATATTTTCCTTGGCCTTAGCAAGTGTCTTGCTTGCCACTGTTTGATTTTGAAGTTGTTGCAATTCTTGTTTGAGCTTGTCTGATGTTTGTTTCTCCATGGAGTAGCTGGTTTGGTAAGCAGACTTAAGTTCTTGAAGGTCCTCAACCTCCTTTTTAAAGTCTGTTAATTTCTGTCTCTTGCAAGTTCATCTCCCCCATGGATTTTGCTAGTTCTACTGTCTTTTCCAAAGCTGTTAGTGGAGTTGTTGAGGGAATTTATGATGTAGATGTTGTGCTTACTCCTGGAAGAGGGACTGCGCTTAATGGAATCACCTCCATAGGCGTTGATTGTTCCTTCTCCTTCACTAACCTTTCCAATTATTCTTCCATCTCTTTCAACTGTGCGTTCTGCTCCATGATCAACTTTAGCATCTTGTCCTTCTCACCTTCTATCTCATCTATCTCCTTTGTTTGTGCATCTTCCGTTGGTGGAAGTTTCAACTGTTTCCTCAGAGATGCTATATCAACATTTTTATTTTTAAGCATCTCCTCGACTGCTTTCACATTCGAGGGGTCATACCCAATCTTGAGGACCAATTCTTCCAATGTTTTAATTCTGTTATCCTTTGCAAAGGATGATATCTTTTCTAACTTCAGCTGTGTCTAAACGTTGCTTAAAGAAACTTGTAGTTTAGCAGCCGAAGTAGAAGCATTTTCCAGAGTGGAGAAAACCATTTCTCCAGTTTACCTGTGCAGATCCATTTGATCAGCCGAGTGCACATCTCTGGTGTGGAACTCGAACATTTCCCTTTTGTAATCAGTAATTTCTTTTAGATCGGGCACCTGTGCCTGCAGAAAATTCATGTGCATTCTACCCTTCTCTTTATCAAACGAAGACAACAGTCTGTGCTATGTCATGGATGTCTATTTCCAAAACTGAGCATAAGTACTGCTGGTCAGCGTCTGATTCCTCTTCTTGATCAGGTCATATTTCTCAAAAATACTCAACTTTGGTCCTCCTTTACTCGGCTGGTCGACTAGTGAAGTATTCGTTGGCTTCTTGGATGAAATTGTATACATGATCTTCTTGCGGCTTGTGACAAGAGGTGAATGATCACATTTCATAGTCGTAGTGGATTGGGTTTCCTTTTCGCCAGCTATATCAATTGTATGACTGGATTTTGGCCTTTTGGTATGTAATTGGAAAACCTCAGCCGAAACTTCGGTGACAGAAGGTGAAGTATCCTTCTTGGGTATTTTCTCCTTTGGAGCCTATGGTGTGGTTGTTTGTGAGATAGTAACTGAAGGATCCAACTGTTCTATCTCTTCTAGAGTGTTCGGCTCCCACTCCGTTTGATTCACGAACCTTTCTATCTCGAGCTTGGGTATATGAACATCTGGAACATTTTTATTCTTAACCCTCATCTCTGAAATTATCCTGCATGGATCATAGTGCCACAGGAAACTAACTTCATACTTCATTATTTTCAAAAGTCTGTCTGCCTCTTCCCCGACACCTCGACTATTGCAGATAAAAGACCCTATTTTCTCTTTAATTATGAGCTGTTGTTTCTTCTTCAAAGACACAAAGTGTATGTCATCTGAGTTTATCATTTGTCTTATGTAATCCAGGGAAAATATCCTCATGGGTAAATACCTGGGCAGTTTGTATGGAGCTACCTCACATCCATGTACTCTGATCTCGGGGTGATTTTGGTAAAGATACCAATCTCCAGTTTTTGCAAGGTCTGAGAGGTGTAAGATCCTCTGAATCTCCTCATTTATCCTTGGTTATGGTCTTCCACTGAGCATGCTCACCACTGGGTGGTAGAACAACTCAATGAACTATTTGAAACTGAACTCTGTGGAATTCTGTCTGAGCAACAAAGTCCAATATGTTACCGCCCGCAGATTCCCATTCTTGTCCATTTTCTGCATCGAGAAAAAGAACCTGTCCACTTGAAAGACGATGAACATGTAAGCCAGTATGGAGGAATATCTGAACATGCCCTTTGTAGCGAATTTTGAGAGCTGCTCGTGAATAATCTCCGCTAGGAAAGTACTATAGTCGAATTGAATGGTGGGCCTTTCCTTTGTAGAGAAAATGGACAGAAAACCCAATATAGGTTCATCCACCCATTCGTCTGAAAAATAACCAAGCAGAGAATAGAGTGATGAAATGACTTGGTTACCCTTTTCTGAGAACAGGGACGAAGGATATGGAGGATTTGACTTGGGGAGCTAAGCATCTGGTGGGAGGAAAAGTTCAAAAATCTGGGCTCTCTGAGGGAAAGATAGTTTCTGGTATAACTCTGTTATGATTTCAAGATTAAAAGGGGAGGCGGATTCAGTTCTGGGTATCTGCATCATTTGATCAATGACCTTTGGTGTGATGAAGAAGAGAGTTTCTCCCGATGACAAGACTATGGTTCTCTAGTCGTGGAGGTAATGAGCCTAGAATTTGAGGGCAAATTCAGGGAAATGATGGACCTGGGGGAAAATATATAGAGGAAGATTGGACTCCCAGAGCCCAATTTCATCACTCTGATCTAAGAAAGTGTCTCTGAGCCATGACTACAAATCCGCGAAGTCAAATTCACACCTTGTATCTGATATTAGATGATCTTTATCGGCCAAGGGGATCTTGTCGAGGTCGATAGGAGGTGGGAGGAAAGGATTTTCCTCAGCTTCTACTTTCTTGGATTTTGGTGCCATCACTATGCAAAGTACCTGCAATTCAAACAAAATGTTAGTGGGAATGGTTGTGGTTTTGGGCTACTGACTGAATCAAAGATAGGGAAAGGAAAATATTTCTGATGTGGGGATAATATGAGCAATGGGCGAATTAGGAGAAAGGTTAGTTTTGAGAAAACGGATACCCATTGGGCACGAAGGGACATATCTGCAGGCTAACGGATAAGTTAGCCTGTAATAAATGGCCAAGGGGTCCTTTGGAGTGTGAGATGGCAGGTAAAAGACGAGAGATGAGTACAACTGGGTGACATGGAGGGTGTTTGATTGGGGACTAGCAATGACGAAGGGACCTGTGATGAGTGAGCAGGGGGAAAGGACTGACAGATTTATGAGACAGGACCATTAGGAGAAGATAGTGGAAAATGATGTCACGAGACGACGAGGGTATTTCAGAAAAATGGTAAATGGTAAGTGGTAAGATGGTTTGCAGTAAGTGGTGGGAGTTTGGTGCAATAGATTCTTTCCATGTTAGTGGAGGGAACCTGCCAGAAAACCATTTCATTCCGGACACCCCTCGCCCCCCCATCGTTAAAAGAAGACCAGTCGGGGGGGGTCCGAAAAATTCCATCATCCATCCATCGGTGTGCCTGTCGCTGGACC
>JASDQU010244648.1:116804-143748 GCA_032191745.1 Picea mariana
ATGGAATTTTTCGGACCCCCCCCCCGACCGGTCTTATTTTAACGATGGGGGGGCAAGGGGTGTCCGGAATGAAATGGTTTTCTGGCAGGTTCCCTCCACTAACATGGAAAGAATCTATTGCACCAAACTCCCACCACTTACTGCAAACCATCTTACCACTTACTATTTACCATTTTTCTGACATACCCCCATCGTCTCGTGACATCATTTTCCACTATCTTCTCCTAATGGTCCCGTCTCATAACTCTGTCAGTCCTTTCCCCCTGCTCACCCATCACAGGTCCCTTTGTCATTGCTAGTCCCCAATCAAACACCCTCCATGTCACCCGGTTGTACTCGTCGCTCATCTTTTACCTACCATCTCACACTCCAAAGGACCCCTTGGCCATTTATTACAGGCTAACTTATTTGTTAGCCTATAGATCTGTCCCTTCGTGCCCAATGGGTATCCGTTTGCTCAAAATTAACCTTTCTCCTCATTCGCCCATTGCTCATCTTATCCCCACATCAGAAATCTTTTCCTTTCCCTCTCTCTGATTCAGTCAGCAGCCCAAAACCACAACCATTCCCACTAACGTTTTGTTTGAATTGCAGGTACTTTGCATAGTGATGGTACCAAAATCCAAGAAAGCAGAAGCTGAGAAAAATCCTTTCCTCCCACCTCCTATCGACCTCGACAGGATCCCCTTGGCTGATAAAGATCATCTAATATCAGATACAAGGTGTGAATTTGACTTCGCGGATTTGTCGTCATGGCTCAGAGACACTTTCTTAGATCAGAGCGATGAAATTGGGCTCTAGGAGTCCAATCTTCCTCTATATCTTTTCCCCTAGGTGCATCATTTCCCTGAATTTGCCCTCAAATTCCAGGCTCATTACCTCCACGACTAGAAAACCATAGTCTTGTCATCGGGAGAAACTCTCTTCTTCATCACACCAAAGGCCATTGATCAAATGATGCAGATACCCAGAACTAAATCCGCCTCCCCTTTTAATCTTGAAATCATAACAGAGTTATACCAGAAACTATCTTTCCCTCAGAGAGCCCAGATTTTTGAACTTTTCCTCCCACCAGATGCTTAGCTCCCCAAGTCAAATCCTCCATATCCTTCCTCCCTGTTCTCAGAAAAGGGTAACCAAGTCATTTCATCGCTCTATTCTCTGCTTGGTTATTTTTTAGACAAATGGGTGGATGAACCTATATTGGGTTTTCTATCCATTTTCTCTACAAAGGAAAGGCCCACCATTCAGTTCGACTATAGTACTTTCCTAGTGGAGAGTATTCACAAGCAGCTCTCAAAATTCGCTACAGAGGGCATGTTCAGATATTCCTCCATACTAGCTTACATGTTCATCTTCTTTCAAGTGGACAGGTTCTTTTTCTCGATGCAGAAAATGGACAAGAACGGAATCCGCGGGCGGTAACATATTGGACTTCGCTGCTCAGACAGAATTCCACAGAGTTCAGTTTCAAATAGTTCATTGAGTTGTTCTACCACCTAGTAGTGAGCATGCTCAGTGGAAGACCATAACCAAGGATAAATGAGAAGATTCAGAGGATCTTACACCTCTCGGACCTTGCAAAAATTGGAGATTGGTATCTTTACCAAAATCACCCCGAGATCAGAGTATATGGATGTGAGGTAGCTCCATACAAACTGCCTAGGTATTTACCCATGAGGATATTTTCCCTGGATTACATAAGACAAATGATAAACTCAAATGACATACACTTTGTGTCTTTGAAGAAGAAACAACAACTCATAATTAAAGAGAAAATAGGGTCTTTTATCTGCAATAGCCGAGGTATCGGGGAAGAGGCAGACAGACTTTTGAAAGAAATGAAGTACGAAGTTAGTTTCTTGTGGCACTATGATCCATGCAGGATAATTTCAAAGATGAGGGTTAAGAATAAAAATGTTCCATATGTTCATATACCCAAGCTCAAGATAGAAAGGTTCATGAATCAAACGGAGTGAGAGCCGAACACTCTAGAAGAGATAGAACAGTTGGATCCTTAGTTACTATCTCACAAACAACCACACCATAGGCTCCAAAGGAGAAAATACCCAAGAAGGATACTTCACCTTCTGTCACCAAAGTTTTGGATGAGGTTTTCCAATTACATACCAAAAGGCCAAAATCCAGTCATACAATTGACACAGCTGGCGAAAAGGAAACCCAATCCGCTACGACTATGAAATGTGATCAGTCACCTCTTGTCACAAGCCACAAGCAGATCATGTATACAATTCCGTCCAAGAAGCCGACGGATACTTCACTAGTCGACCAGCCGAGTAAAGGAGGACCAAAGTTGAGTATTTTTTAGAAATATGACCTGATCAAGAAGAGGAATCAGACGCTAACCAGCAGTACTTATGCTCAGTTTTGGAAACAGACATCCACGACATAGCACAGACTATTGTCTGCGTTTGATACAGAGAAGGGTAGAATGCACATGAATTTTTTGCAGGCACAGGTGCCCGATCTAAAGGAAATTACTGATTACAAAAGGGCAATGTTCGAGTTCCACACCAGAGATGTGCACTTGGCTGATCAAATGGATCTGCACAGGTAAACTGGAGAAATGGTTTTCTCCACTCTGGAAAATGATTCTACTTCGGCTGCTAAACTACAAGTTTCTTTAAGCAACGTTTAGACACAGCTGAAGTTAGAAAAGATATCATCCTTTGCAAAGGATAACAGAATTAAAATGTTGGAATAATTGGTCCTCAAGATCGGGTATGACCCCTCGAATGTGAAAGCAGTCGAGGAGATGCTTAAAAAGAAAAATGTTGATATAGCATCTCTGAGGAAACAGTTGAAACTTCCACTAACGGAAGATGCACAAACAAAGGAGATAGATGAGATAGAAGGTGAGAAGGACAAGATGCTAAATTTGATCATGGAGCAGAACGCACAGTTGAAAGATATGGAAGCATAATTGGAAAGGTTAGTGAAGGAGAAGGAACAATCAACGCCTATGGAGGTCATTCCATTAAGCACAGTCCCTCTTCCAGGAGTAAGCACAACATATACATCATAAATTCCCTCAACAACTCCACTAACAGCTCTGGAAAAGACAGTAGAACTAGCAAAATCCATGGGGGAGATGAACTTGCAAGAGACAGAAATTAACAGACTTTAAAAAGGAGGTTGAGGACCTTCAAGAACTTAAGTCTTCTTACCAAACCAGCTACTCCATGGAGAAACAAACATCAGACAAGCTCAAACAAGAATTGCAATAGCTTCAAAAGAAAACAGTGGCAAGCAAGACACTTGTTGAGGCCAAGGAAAATATCTGGATGGATATCTCCAAATCCATTAATGAAATATGGCCTATGGTGCAAATCATGTTCGATCAGAACGAACTAGTACAAAGGATCAGGCAGGCTATTGAGAAAATAAGAGGAGAGCTAGGAGAAATGCCCATAGAAGCCACTGAGATCATTAAATTCCTGAATTCCAAAACCAGGGAAGAATTAGAAGATTTGAAGATTGAAGACAGGATGGAAACCATCCTCAAAGTCAATAGGGTTCTGACCAAAAGAGGGCTAATGTTGCAGTTGGAAGAGAAAGTCCAAATTATGGACATAGGAGTGTAAAGATTTTTCGTCAAAATCGAAGCTCTGCAGAAGAAAGGACTCCCTGGATTAAGGGTCCTAAATGACAAGTTAATGACACTTCCTGATTATAAACAGAAGTTGGACACAATGGCCAAAGATAGTTCTAAATTTTTAGGAATATAGAGCAGCATAATGGGCAAGGCATTCTTAGAAACCTTGCAGTCAGACATCAGCATATAGTACAAAATCCGGTATATTTTCATCTTCAAGCCAACTTTTGCCAAGTATACAGAGATGGATGAAATATATAGAAGATTACTCAAAGTCATCATTCCTAGTCAGCTACGATGGGAAGAGATATGAAATCTGATCAAGTAAGAGATGAGGTGTCCAGGTCTAGTCAGCAATCTGATCAGATGAAGTCGTGCAGATGACTCACCAATGGCTTTCCCTAGAAATCAGCATGAAGATTTCAACACATCATCGATAGTTCATGAATTTTTGTAGCTTGTTGAGTTAGTTAGTTAAATTTAGGATCTACCATGTCCTGATCTTTAATGACAGGATCGTATGTAATTTTGATTATAAATACTTCGAACTTTGAAGTACGAAGGGTTGATTGTTATGCCCTATAAGCCATAGACACTGTAATTGTTTATCAAGAGATCTTCCAGTAATACAAAGGGACGTTTCACAGGATTCTCGCGTGTTATTCATTGGTGATGTTTATTTTTCTTTGTTAAATGTTTTTCTCGCTCAGTCATCATATTTTTTTTTCTAGTCTGATCTTTTAAAAGTAGCATATGTTGCAGGATTTATCTTTGTATACCCTGTCTCTGACTTTAAAGATCTAAATGTTTGTCTTCTGATGTTATAGTGAAGAAATTCTTAAATGCTTCTTTACTTTAATTGATTCTCTCGTCTTTTCTGCTATCCATCACTTTACTGCCAAAGAATCCAGTGAATGCATTAACTTGCCCTGTGAAAAGAATCCTTTTATTCCTGTTCAGATTTCTATCCTTATAATACAGACCCCATAGCCCAATGGATGCGTAAACCCTATTTCAACCAACTTTACAAAAAGAAAAACAATCCATTCAATCTTATTATGCTTAACTAGACTAATATCCCAAAGTTAAAACATATCTAAATCTTACAGAGAGATCCTTCTCTGAAACTGGCAGGGATAGATTCAAGTTTCGAAGTGGTTGGATAAAGTTACCTTTGGCAAATTTCTTCTACCCTGACAACCTCTGGGAATTTACAGAGCGATAACATAGTGGCGACCATACTGGGGAACTGACCAAACTTTCAATCCCACGATTTCTTTTCCCTAGAAGAAAACTTTATTTCTAAACTAATTGTAAATCTAAGAAAGAGATATTGTTCAGAGGTTGTTAAAAGTTTGTACATAGAAATTTTGGATTCATAAAATAAAAATATAAAAAAAAAAAAATTAAATTAAATTAAAATCTGGCTCTGAAAAGAGCTTATACTCGATCTCACCCAGATCCAGAACCTCCAGTAGCAATTGATAATCTAGAGCAGTTACTCAGAAAGAAGACCATCGTAGAAGGTTCAGGGAGTCATAGTCCCCTTCACGGGTCCCTTTCTCTTCCAGAGAAACTTGTTGTCGTCCAGGATCTCGAGTTTGACACCACTTTTGAACAAAGCCTATTTAGAATGAAATCTAATAGCTTTGTGACTGAAACCTATTTATATCAAACCATCCTGCAACTCCAGACCCCTAAAATACTATCTCCCAAGGCTGACCTTGATCAAAGATTCCTTGAGGAATTTGACATGCCAGAAATTTTGGTAGCAAATCTCGATCAAGCTTTACACCAAACCCACTTCCAATAGTCGGTCAAATTTTCTGCAATAACTGTTACTACAGCTTCTGTAAAACCTCAACCCGCTCACTCTGTATCGGTTAGTCCTTCATCCTCCGCATCTCTTATCACTTCCCCACCTATCATCCAGATTGTTGTCCCGCCTCCTCCACCTTGTCATGGCAGCCAGATATGCTCCTTTGGTGTTGGTCGCACTTTTACATGCTATGCCCCGGGACTATCAAATAAGACTTCCACAGTTTGATGGTACTGGGCCCTTGAACACACAACAACATGTTGATAAAATGAATGACTATTTTGACTTGCAGGAAGTGGATGAAGCTGACGTTCAAATGAGACTATTTGCACAAAGTCTGACTAGGGACATTAAGAAATGGTACAAAGGATTACGTGCTGCTTCTGTGGTCGACCTTACCGCATTTCAAAGAAGTTTTCTAGACAGATGGGAGGTAAAGAAGAATCCTCTTCAGATCTTGTCAGAATACGAAAGCATCAGAAGGAACCAAGGAGAGACAGTCCAGGACTACTGCACCTGCTTCAACAATCTGTACAATGCGATTCCAGGCAATATCAAACCCCCACAAGGTTTGGCATTGATAAAATTCCCTGACAGTTTTGACGCTGATATGTCATATCAATTAAAGGAAAGAAACTCTACCACTCTAGAGGACATGCAGAAAAGTGCAGTAAGTGTAGAGGCAAACCTGTTAGCTAGAAGGGCAGGGCAGAGGAATGAAAGGAGAGTCATGATTAAAGAGGAACCTACCACATCCTCTTTTGATGCCAAACTAGATTCCTTAGCTAGAGCAATGGAAAGGATGATGGAGAAACTTACTATAGCCAAAAGAAATCCTCCTAGAGATAACCAAGTTGCTCCACAAATTCGGAATCCTAACTTCAAAAGAAATCCTCCTCAAATAAGGCAGAGAGATCCTAGGGATCAAAGGGAACAGAGGTGTCCTGATCAACCGATCAGACCACCCCTACAAGAAAATTATGCTGATGAAGGTGAGGAAAAAATTGAAGAATTGGATGGCATGCATATAAACCTCATGGGCGTTCACAACGATGAAGCCATCTTCCTCACCCAGGAAGAGCAAGAACTTTTCCTTCTTTCTCAAACAGAGTTAAACAAGGAAGTTAACGAAATAGAACAGGAGGCATGTGAAGACGCCATTATGGACGTACATAGGCAGTACAATCTGAGGAGAAAAAAGACAAATGAAAATCCCCCAAAGAAGGTAACCGAAACGAAGAAAACAATCGAAACCGGTAAGACCTCGGGGCCTTCTACCAAGAAAATCCATGAGAAATGCAATGTTGAATCTCCCACAAAAACAAACCCTACCATTTTACAAAGATCAACACAAACTGAGGTTTCATCAACTAGTCAACCAAGTACTTCTGCCCAGAAAACTATGGTAGACAGATCAAAATTGTTGAGTCTAAGCAGAGCACCCACTACTTTTAGCCTTGAAGGGGAATTATCCAAATTAAAGATTCCCATTCCCCTTTCTGAGCTAATGAGTAAGAATGCTTACCGATCGCAGGTGATCAAAGCGCTGAGCATCAAGCTTGAGATAGGCACGAAGGATTTGACTGTTGGATCAACAAATCATTTGGACATAGTAAACCTTACCGATGATCAACCTGAAATCTTGTTTGGCCCTAAAGTTGATGGTCAAAGAGACACCGGTGCTGTCACTCCTTTTTACATCAGCCTTAATAAACACAGCCTGATTCTGCATAATGATATGTTAGATTCAGGTGCTTCTCACAACCTGATGCCTAAAACAGTGATGAAAAAGTTGGGACTTGAGGTCACCAGACCCTACAAAGATTTGCACTCTTTTGACTCCAACAAAGTTAGATGTATCGAGTTGATCAAAGACTTATGTATCACCCTAGTTCAGATTCCAGCAAAAAGCATGGTTATGGATGTTGTGGTCGTGGACATTCCCCCCAAATATGATGTGTTGTTGTCCAGATCTTGGGGGGCCAAGATGAAAGACACTTTGCAATTGGATATGTCGTATGCCACTATCCCAGTATTCAGACAACAGAGAAGACTGTACAGAGAGACGTTGATGAAATATATGGTTAGCAGCCAAGAAAAGCCACATAACTACCCTCTATACTCTGCACACTCTGATCTGGATTCCTTCATCCTATATAATGACAGTGATATGGAAGAACAAGACACTCAGCTGGAAGAAGATACACTTGATTTGAAAGAAGGCCAGGGAATCACTGAGGCAAAAGGAAAGGAAATTGTAATGAGTGAAGAACTGCCAGCAGATTTCTAGAGCATGGACTTCGATGGAGCTGTAAGCAAAGAAGGATCTGGAGTAGGAGTTTGGTTGCTCAATAACAAAACAAGGTATTTAGAGAGTCATTCTTACAAACTAAATTTTCAATGCACTAACAACATAGCCGAATATGAAGCTTTGATGCTCGGTTTGGAACTACTGAAGAAGGTTGGTGCCAAACAAATCATGGTAAGAGGTGATTCTAAATTAATTATCAAACAAATTAAAGGTGAGTATGCAACAAAACATCCCAGGATTAGAGCTTATAAGAATGTTGTTTTGGATGCCCTTCAATGTTTCACGAAAATCGATTTGCAGGTGATGTCCAGGGTACAGAACATTTTAGCAGATGGGTTAGCTATGTCGGCAGCTACATGAAAGATACCTTTTTGTTCCACTCGCCCATACACAGTAGAGGTGAAGTGTAGACTGACTGTCCCAGACAACATCAGATACTGGCAGGTATTTGGGAACGACGATCAAATTGAAGATTTTCTACAATGTAAAAATGATTCCGAGTGTACAAATATAGACTTAGAAAATGATGATGAAGATGTAAATAAATCCTTTTTTGGGAATCATAGTGTAAATAAAATAGATTAAGAAGAATTAAATGAAGATGAGGTAGATTCTGATGTTCTTCACTTAAAGAATAATGTGTTACCTAGGGGTTTAGTTTCATTAAAAGACCTGTTTGATTTTAATGATGTGGCGAAAAAACCCAAAATTGAAGCCAGTGGTAAATAGGTTGAGGACTGTAACATAGGGACAGAGGAGAAAACCAAGATGGTAAAACTTTCCAAATCTTTACCCCCCAAGCAGAAACTCAAATACATTGAACTTTTCAAAGAATATGTAGACGTGTTTTCCTGGGGTTATGAAGATTTAAAATCTTATGACACAATCATCATACAGCATAGGATCCCGATAAAAGAAGAACAAAAACCTTTCAGACATAAACTTAGGAGAATCAATCCCAAGTTACTTCCCCTGATAGAAAAAGAAATCAAAAATATGTATGATGCTAAAATCATAGTTCCCTTAAGATTTTCCAAATGGGTTTCAAATCTGTTTCCAACCCAAAAGAAAACTGGAGAAATCAAGCTTTGCATTGATTTCAGAAACCTGAACAAGGTTTCCCTAAAAGACAACTACCCATTGCCAAAAATGGACCACATATTGCAAAAGGTAGTTGGATCCAGCCAAATCTCCTTACTATATGGTTTCTCAGGCTATAACCAGGTTCTCGTTCACCCAGATGATCAGGAGAAAATAGCCTTCACAACACCTTGGTGAACCTTCATGTACATGAAAATGCCCTTCGGTTTGATGAATGTTGGGGCCACTTTCCAAAGAGCGATGAACATCACTTTTGTGGATGAGCTTGGCATATTTATTGTCATTTATCTAGATGACGTAATTGTTTATTCCCAATCTGACGAAGAGCACTTACAACATCTCATACGAGTGTTTGAGAAATGCAGGAAATTTGGGATTTCTCTGAATCCTAAGAAAAGGCTTTTAGGATTAGAGGAAGGTAAACTATTGGGACACATAATCTCTAAGGACAGAATCAAGATAGATCCCAACAGAATAGAATCCATTCAGAAACTAGAACATCCTAGATATATCAAAGAGTTACAATCTTTCATTGGAAAAATAAAATTTCTAAGAAGATTCATACCCAACCTGGCTGAGCTTCTCAGGAACATCACCAACATGTTAAAAAGGACATAAAAATAAAATGGAACACTGAATCCAAGCAGTCCTTTGAACAGGTTAAGCATGCACTCAACACAAGCTCCAGTTTTGATCAGTCCTGACTTCACCAAAGATTTTTACCTTTTCTCTTTCGCTTCTGAACATACCATTGCAGCAGTGTTACTACAGAAAAACAGTGAAGGGTATGAACAGCCCATGGCCTTTTTCAGTAAATCCTTAAGAGATGTTGCTTTGAATTACAAAATAATGGAGAAACAAGATTTTGCTCTGGTAAAAGCCATAAAAGACTTTAGAGTCTATATTCTCCATTCTCACACAATTGCTTATGTTCTGAACACAGTAGTAAAAGACATTTTAACTCAAGACAATCCAGATGGTAGGAGAGGAAAATGGATTGTTGTTATTCTAGAGTATGACATATAGATTAAGCCTATTAAACTAATTAAAGGTCAAGGTCTAGCAAAGTTAATGGCTAAATCTAATTTTCATGCTCTAGATATTAATTTCTTAGTTGCAGTAGATGAACAAGGAGAGTAGGTGACTCCAAGCGTGAAAGAGGTATTTCTAAAATCTCCATGGTATGGAGACCTTATATTTGTTTTGCATAACTTACAAGCTCCCCCCTGGTCTAACAAAAACTAAGGATAAGTTTTTGAAATTGAAAGCTTTAAAATTTTGCATTCTAGAAGGCAATCTTTATTGGAAGGATCCTGGAGGTATTTTGTTCAATTGCCTGTTAAAAGATGAAGCTGACAAATTCTTACAGGATTTTCATGCAGGTTTTATCGAACTAATCAGTAGGTGTGGACACTAACAGATCTCCCTAGATCCACCTGGATCTAGAACAAAATAGGACAGGACATGACTCTTTCCCTAAGTTTTGACCATTGAATTAGCTAGTAAAGAGGAACAAGTGACATACCTTTGTATCGCTTCCTAGGGTCTCTGTTGCTCCCACTTCACTCTGGTGCTCTCGTGAGGTCAAGACTGAGACAACACAAACCAACCAAAGTAAAGATAGAAAAATATATTCAATCTTCAACTTATGTGTATGATCAAGGAATTACACAATAAAGTAAGAATGACTTTATGGGAAAAGGACATGCCATTGTATCATATTAATCGAAAGTAGAAGATACAACCTGATTGCCTTGATGTCGCCAGCTTCCTTTTAGTGACTCTTGGTTCCAACACACACACTTACTCGATCCTTGCATGAAGAAGATCCAATTCCTCTTGATAGACTTGCTAGAGTCTCCAAGCTCTTGTTCAAGCTGAGTTCTTCACACAATTCCTTCACCAATTCTCCAATTAATCTTGCTTAACATTTTCCATGAGAATCCCATCAATATATAGGAGAGGATGAGATGGTTACTTGGATGAGAATGATCCCACCAAATCAGGGAAACCAGTAACATGATAACCATTTGAATACCAACCCATTCTCTGGAAGATTCCCTTCTAGAACCATCGAGACTTCATCTTTTTCCAAGCTTGAGAACAAGTTTTCACCCTAGATATATAGCACAGTGCGAGAATTTCTCACCCTAGATGAAGGCAGCCTACGAGAATGGGTCATTCTCACACCCTAGGATATAAGCAACCTGCGAACTCTCTTCAAAAATATGTTTTCTGGGAAGAGATGAATGTCACTTTTCTCAGGAGAAAGTTCTTATTAGGAGCCTGAGTACACCATCATCAATACACCATCAAGATGACCAAAATCATGGGTAACAGAATGCCTCCCAAAGTATGAGGCCGGAATCAGTGACAGCCGAAATACTTTGTAAACTATGTGTGTGTGTGTCGGAAACCAGGAGCGCACCTAATCGAAAACCTGCGAACAACCAAGCATCTGCAGAATATCATACTAGTTCTGAGGTAGGCATTCCCATACTCATATCACAGATGAATGACATTATAAGCATGGTCATGGCCACCAATCATACACTGTGGATCCATGCCGTTAAAATATCGCATAGCCACCAGGAATACACTGTGGATCTATGCAAGAACATTCAAATTGAGACGACATAGCCATGAGACATACAAAGTGGATCTATGTGTCGCAAATTATACATATTCCATCGCAACCTAGACAAAAGAGATGAGATCCAGGGTCTTCAATCCCATCGCCCAAAAGTACGAATCTAACCATGTGATTACATGTGTTGAAGTCGAACATGGTAGAAACCACTTGATTACTGGTCATTGATGAAATCCTTAACAAGTACGAGGGAAATCACCATTAATGTCAATGACTCCCAAGGTACACTAGTACAATCCATCGAATGTGAATGAATGAGTTGAGGTTGAACATTCAACGAAATCTTTCGGTCAGGGGTCAATGATGTAAACCCAATGTCGAAAGCGAGGAAACCTGCCATTGAGGCATGCAAGTTCCAAGGTACCAAAGAATTTCTAAGTCTTGTTTCTGGATAATGAGTTGGAGTCGATGGAACAAAACTCATCATAGGAGGGCCTTGATGTATCCCCCATCAATGACACGAAATGAGTAACAGATTTTGAAGGTGAAACAGAGTATGATGTAAGTTGGACTGGACACAAGGAAGGCCGACACAGAGAGAATGGACAACTGCAGATGGTCGACTCAATAGAGGTTTTAGATGAACTTCTCTTGAACATATGAATGACATGACAAATTATTTGGCAGCATTGACTCAGAGACGATGCAGGGTATGACCTTGTAGAAAATTGAATGAGAGACAAATGGATTTGCCAGACCGGCTTCAAATAATGAATATGGGGGTGTCATGTTCAAGAGCGACACTTACTACCAATTAATATGAATACGAGAACACATCCCTTTCCCAAATTTTCCCCCACCATTTCTGGAGAGTAACTCTTTATTTTTACGCAAGCTTGAGGAGGATAACATATGCTTGTTGATATAATCTCATCCTTCGGATAAGTCCTTCGGAGTATGTTTAACGAACCCTAGGAAAGAGTGGTTCGGTCCCATTATGGGTCTATCGATGTTTGTTTAACGAGTCCAAAGATAGAAAACTCGAAGGTTTTTCATGATTATAGAGTCTGGAAAAACACTTAAAAGAGAACTCTCTCAGTTTCTTTTTCATAAAATAGTCTGATGAGACCGAAAAAGAGATAAATTATCGCCCAACAGACGCTTTCTTCAAATACTTTAACGAGCGTGAAAATAGCAAGGTCGCTCGACAATCTTTTCATGTTTAGAGAGTCTAAAAAGAGCTTAAAAAGGACTCCAGGGGGGTTCCTTTTTCATATAACCTTGTTGAGCCCAAAAAAGTGATAAAAGTGGGCTCAATCACGTTCTCATGTATTTCCGAGCGTGAGAATAGACAAAGACCAAGCTCGAGGTTTTGTACAAAAACCATAAAAAATAATCAAAACATGCGATGAAGAAGAAAAAATATCCGCATCCCTGTGCATGAACATTGAGGTCGTTACATCTGCAAAAGTCACACTCATAAGGGTATTAGACATTAGGTTGTAATAAATAAACAATTATAAAATCCAATAACAAATGGTAAAAGTAAATATAAAGGGGTAAAAGTTCTTTTTACCATAGTCATTTTAACTTTACCAATATTTGAGTCCAAAACCCCTCTTTTGCCCTTGAATTTTAGTGCTCGATTGCGGGAGTTAAGAGAATCCATTCGACGAACCGTCTCCAGCAGTGAGGTAAGATCCTTGTCCTCTATCTTTTCATGGTTTGATTTTTCATTTTCATTGACAAAAATCATAGTTTTGATTTTGTTTTGGGGGTTAGATTTGCGCTCAGCCATTCTCGCAGGCCAGCCACACGGGGCCTGTGAGAATGCCTCATTCTCATAGGTGACCCCACAGGCACCTGCGAGAACCTCGCACTGTGCCTAAAGGGCACCTGCGAGAACTGGAAAGTGGAAAATTGTTTAAAGTTTAGCTCAATGAAAAATATACCAACTATTGAATAGAGTTACTATCTTTCCTCTTATGCTTCTTATGCAGGTATTTAGCTATCACCATGGTTCTAGAATGGCATGAAAGAGAGCATGAATAAGATGATGCCATTGTCGGGAATCATCCAGCCACCGTTGTCACTTTACAAGACTGTGGTCTTCTGAAATTCTTTTGTATCCTGGGTATGAGGGCCCAAGTCAGGTTATTGGACTACCTTGTGCATATGTGGGATCCCGACTAGCAAGTATTCCATGTAGGGGTCCACACATTGTTCTTGGATATCGAGGACATTTACTTCTTGACAGGACTGTCACGGCGTGGGTACCATGCGAGCCTGACTGGAAGAAGAGGTGGTGGGCTGCCCAAGAGTGAGTACTATCGTTTTCACTGTGTTCCATAGGCAGAGATGAGCAAAGGGAAAGTAGCCATTTGGGGAATGCGGGATTTGACCCTTCGCACTATTTTGTTCACCATTTATCATATGGCTGGGAGTGCTACTCCTCACATGGCTCTCCAGAGCTACTTTCAGTATGTCATAGAGTGTATTGAACCTCATATTTTTAACTGGGTAGACGCAGTGCTTTGTAGCCTGAAGAGGCAGTTGACCAAATGCAGGCGAGGTGACCTAAAGCAATTCGGGTACGGGTCTTTGTTTGTGTCCTTCTTTCTTGAGAGGGTTCCTTTGTTGAGGCTGCAGGTTGAGTGGGGTTTATCGGCTCCAATAGATCCAAGAATGTTGAGGTGGTGTCAGCTCATGGCCTGGCACGTAGCTGGACCAATTACCAAATATAATGATGCCTTCTTCCACTGGTTGCGACCACAGATGCTGATGGTCGATGATTATGCCTATCTCAGGTTAGACTTCCGAGGAGATCTAGACTTGGTCCTGCCCGAGGGCGCTCAATGGGGGGATCTTGGTAAGAAGTACACATTTTTCTTTTTAAATGTTTTTGTGAATTTTATCATATGCAAATGTTTTTTATGTTCATCCAAGGTCTAAATACAAAATTTGTTTTTGATGACACAGACATGGGGCCTTACCGACCTCCTGGTACTTCTCCTATTTAGCAATGAGGGGAGGGGGCTCTAGTGCCATGATGGGATGCTGAAGATTATGAAGCGGTGGAACAAAACCTAGAGGGTTTGACAACAGACATTCTGGATATGCCCCTTGGAGAGGTTCCACGACATTATCAGCGTCATACAGTAGGAGTGTCAAAGTCCATTGGCCGACTGCTTCGTAGGGTTGCCCGGGCAGTCGTGTGTTACCATGAACGTCATCCATGACATCACTTTGTAGAGGCTATGAGCTTCAAATTTTGAAATTGTCCTCGGACAGAACTTTTTGTAAAAACTTTTTTGATCGTTATATATACATACAGCTTCTACTGGTTTATCTTGTGTTGTGTGAAAATTGATGTGATTGATTTATAAATGACCCAAATGTCTGTCTAATACATAGTTAGCTAATGCATCAGTTAATGTATTTAGACATCTAGGAATATGTTGATATTCAATATAATCAAAATAACATTCCAAGAGGAGAATTCGCAAATACACCCGTAACAAAGTAGGACTTCGAATAGTATATAAATTACTTAACTGTAGTACTATGAGCTGGGAATCGAGTTGCACAACCAAATGATGGATTCTGAGTGAGATAGCATCAATCAACAATTCTATAACGGTGCTATACTCTGCAATATTGTTGGTCGCACGGCCGAGGCACACACCTCGTAGAGAGACAAGTTCATTTGTAGGGGCGTAAATTGCCCATGCAGCGAAAGCAAGGTTCTGAGTACTACGGATAGCACCATCAGCGAAGCCAATGTAGGGTAGCGAAGACTCTGACATCTGTAAATCAAACACAACGTCGCATAAGGGCAGAGACTAGATAACGACAAAAGTAAGCTATGGTAACACACAAGAAGTATGATACAATAAAAATACAGGTGATCTTATTCATAATACTTCTTCAAGTACCATCGTAATCTACTAACTCATAAGCCCCTTTTTCCAAAACTCGTCTAACGATATAAGGACCTCGCCACATGGCTTCGAATTTTCCAGCTCCTAGCATATCTTGATCTTGTTCATAGAGGAGAACGAGATCTCCTTCGGAGAAAATGTGAGGCTTGACATGTTTATTGTATTGAGCCTTGACACGTTTTTTCTAAGCTTCTATGGTTAGCGTAGCATCGCGTCGAGTTTCGTCTAATCGCATAAGATACAATAGACGTTCTTCCTCAGTAGAAGTGTTTGGTAGGAGTTCAACAACTAGTTTTAAAGAGGGTATCTCACATTCAATTGGGAGAATGGATTCCAAACCATAGATTAACCGGAAAGGTGTAAACCCAGTAGTGGACTTGACGGATGTCCGGTAAGCCCACAATGCCGAAAACAACATTGTGTGCCAACTTGTTTTGTGAATCCCTATCATTCGTCGGAGCATATTTATGAGAACTTTGTTAACTACTTCGACTTGGTCGTTGGCTTGAGGGTAATAGGGCGTTGAGTTTTCATGGCGAAGACCCAACTTTTCAGTGAGTTCGAACATCATGAAGTTTCTAAAGTGGCTACCGTGATCAGTGACGATAGCCTGAGGAACACCAAAACGAGCTATGATGTGATTAAAAATGAATAATTTTGCCGTATTTCCAGTGTTATCAAATGTCGGCATCGCCTCGACCCATTTCGTAAAGTAATCTACGCCTACAATAATGTATCCATGCCCCCCGACCGAGTGGGGGTGACATGTCATAAAATTGATGCCCCATTTCGCAAAGGGACCAACAGAGACCACAGGGTGAAGAGGAGCAGGATGTGACTGTATCTTATGATTATAGGTCTAGCAAGCATGGCATTTTTGGACGGCGATTATGCAGTCGTTAAATAAAGAAGGCCAAAAATACCCTGCTTGTAAGATCTTCTGGGTAGTATCATACCCGGACATATGACCACCACAGGCTCTAGAATGGCAGTCATTTAAGGCTTTCTCAGCTTCGTTGAATGTGAGGTAGTGTCGAAAAACTAAGTCAATCCCACGATGATAAAGAGTATCCCCAAGGATAATATATTGACGGGCTTGGTAGCGTATTCCACGTCTATCATTACTAAACAAATTTGGATGGAAAGTCTAGGTTTGGAGATATATGATGATATTTCCATACCAAAGATCATCAGAACTAATGAGGAAAAGGGATTCATTAGGTAATGAATCGGCTGCTACATTTTCCGTTTCAGAATAGGGAAAGTCACATATCAACTCAGCAAACACTAAGGACTTCTTGGACTTGGCTCGTTCGAATTCCAAGTCAAACTCTTGGAGTATCATGATCCATTTGGAGTATTTTCCCCCTAGCAATTGACATGTGAGAATGTGTTGCATAGGGTTGTAGTTAGAAATCATTATAGTCTTGCGAGAGAGGATATAGTGCCAGAAGCGTTGAACGGCTTGGACGGCTGCCAAGGCCTATTTTTTGACATGTAAATACTTGGTTTCGGTAGGTGTTAGACTTCATCTTAAGTAATAGATAACATGTTCATCGTTAGAATCATCCTCTTGGACGAGAACCATACCAATGGTGTAATCCGAGGCTACAAGGTAGAGGAAATAATCACGACTGTAATTAGGGGGGAAGAGAAGTGGAGCACATGTCAGGGACAGCTTCAAAGCTTCGAAGGCTTTGTTTGCGATGGTATCCCATATGAAACTCAGACCCCTTTTTTAGGAGCCACGTAAATCCATGAGTTATCTCGGCGTAGTTCGGGATAAAATGACGAAGAAAGTTTGCTTTCCCGTGCAAAATTTGTAACTGGTGAAGTGTAGAAGGAGGAGGGAGATTAAGGATCACCTCAACCTTTAAAGGATCTACCCTGATCCTTTGAAGAGAAACAATAAAGCCTAGAAGTCGGACGGATTCTACGCAGAAAACACACTTGTGAGGATTCAAGCGTATATGGTAAAATCGACATCAGATGAAAATGGCTCGGAGGTGGATTGGGTGATCGACTCGGCACATGGAATGAGTGGGTAAGTCATCCAGATATGGTTGCATGATGTGCTTGATATCATGGAAGGCATAAGACATAGCGCGTTGAAAAGTTGCGCCAGCGTTCTTGAGACCGAAAGGGAGGTTCTGATAGGCAAAAGTGCTCCAAGGACAAATAAAAGAAGTCTTATGTTGATCCTCGGGAACAATGTTGATTTGATTATATCCGGAGAAACCATCCATTAGAGAGAAGATTTCATTTCCAGTGCAATCGTCGACAATCTAATCGATGAAGGGGGTAGGAAAGTTGTCTTTGGGACAAGCTTTGTTGATATTCCTATAATCAACACATACACGGACTGTGCCTTGTTTCTTGTCGATCGGGACAAGATTGGAAACCCAGTCAATGAGGGCCACCGGGTAAATAAAGTCGGCTTTGAGAAGTTTCTCGACTTCGAGCTTGATAGTAGTCGCTTTACGTGGGTGAACTAGACGAAGGTGTTGCCAGACGGGTTTAGCATCGGGGTATGTCTTGATCTCATGTATCACAATGTCAGGGTCAATACCCGGCATTTCTTTGTAGCTCTAGGCGAAGACGTCATGAAATTCTTTGAAAAGGGACGTGTAGGTGATGATTTCATCAAGGGAACATGAAGCTCCGATTGCACATTTTCGACAATTCGGGGTTTGATGGATATGTCGAGGGGAATAGTGGGTGAGATATTACTTAAGTTCCCTTCGGAAAACACATCATGTGTGGACTCGAAAACAGTTGAGATGACGACAACAGTCGACGAGGTCGAGATCCGTTGGTAGTTCTCGATGGTATGTTGCTCCAGGAAGAGGATGGAACGATGATGTCCATCATTCCAAGGGGTGTCTTCCATGACAGACATGATCATCTCGTCTGTGGGAAAAATGACATGGAAAGGATCTGGAGATAACTCACCAAGAGAGGGGGTAGAAGGGGTTGTCGATTGAATGGCCTGATAGGCGGATTCGACCGGACTTAACAGCATTTCGTCGCCATAACGAAGATGATCTCCAGGGTCAGGTACCATCCATGGGTCGTGAGATGCAAGAGTTTCATGAATCGAGGTGGAGATCATGTTGATTGAAGCAACGGATGAGCGTGGAACATTGGGCGGTGGAATGGGGAAAGTACCCATTAACAAAGAGTCTTTGAGAAGGCCTACATCGACGTTCTCATAACTCGGTGGGGTTTTAGCGATGAATGGTACATTGCCAGTATGGGTATCTGAGTTAAAGAAGGCTAATTGGTCGACGGTGACTACCTTCCCTTGATGCAGGAAACGTACAACATGAAAAAGAGTCGACACAACTACACGCATGGAATTGATCCAGCTACGGCCAAGCAGAAGATTGTAATCAAGAGGGGCATCAAAGAATTCCAGTTCGACTTGGACCATTTTGCCTTCTAGCATGATTGGCAATGAAGGAAGGAAACCGTAGGGATTAAAACTGGAGCCATTGAAGGCTTTGAGAGTGTTCTGGGATTCAGTCAAAGAGGGAGAGCAAATGGCTTTCCAGCAAGTAAGAGACATGACACACGTCGAGTCACCCTCGTCGATAACGGTTCGACAAATGTTTTTGTCAGAGACAGTCACTTGGATTTGGAATGCGAGTTGAGGAGGTAACATTGGAATGTGATCTTCCAAGTCAAAAATTATTAAATTTGTGTATGTCGGTTCGATTCCACCGATAGATTTCAACAGTGCCTTCCGTTGTGTGGGACAACTTTGAAGGATTTCGAGGGCTGACATCGCAGAGGGTGCTTGGGCCAGATCTTCAACAATGTTGTAGTTCTGGGCAGCACGAGCATGAGGATTGAAAGTCGATTTTCGAATGACGCCCTTTGGGGGGGGTCAAAGAACTGTGTCGAGGCTCGGTCGTTTGAGATGAAGAGGACCATTGGTAGGTGGAGTCACGGGAGAGGGTTGTACCAATGAAGGAGGTGGGTCATCAACCTTCTCTTTAGAGGGGGAATAATCTTTGGCTCGAGTGGTGAGTGCAATGTCGTTCTTCTTTGAATCGCCAGTACACATCAATACATAGGATGTAGTAGAAGGGGAGGGTTGGTCATGAATGACCAATTGGGCCTGTTGTTGAGACGGGAAGGGTTGGGACAAAACGGCCGGAGAAGGTGGTTTCGGGGCTCCTTGAAGGAACTTAGTGACCTCGACGCATCGTGGACAATCCTTCGTGTAGTGATCATCACCATAGATAAGACAAGGGTATCGAGGTTTTTGCTTATCCCTATCATCAATAGGTGGAGTTTTGGTTCACTCTGCTTGAGAAGTATTTTTGTCCTCCTTATTCTTACCCCTTCCCTTTTTGGATTTGTTTTTACCGGTTGGGGTAGATTGAACCGCATTTACCTCAGAAGTCTTGCCGGTGGGGGGGTCGGGAGACGGAGCATTCTGAACATTAGAAGAAGCAGGTTTGGGGGTGGTGCTTGAGGCAGAATGTGGTTGGGCATGGAAAGTGCCAATCACACTGTCAGTTGCATGAGAAGCAGTTGGAGTAGTTGCAGTGGCGGAAGTGGAAGGACGAGGTGCATCAGGTAGTAAGTCGTAAAGGGTACCCATTTGTGAGTAAACGAGGTCAAGGTATTCAACACAACTTATGGCCTACTCCTCTGTGACCACTCCACCCATGGCGATGTCATGACCGATGTCGTTCAGAAATAATTTTGTGAACCACTCTACCAACAACTGATCGGAAAGTTCGAGTTTGATGAGACGTTGTCCTCATCGCCACTCATGAATTTGATTGGATATATGAGTGACTTTGTTTTGTTTGAAAGAACTCAAAATCTTGGTCCCCGTTTCATAACGGATTGGTAACTGGTAGTGGGTGAGGAAGGCCATAGCTAGAGTGTTGAAGTTGGCGAAGACGTAAACGAATAGAGTCATCCATTCACAGCAGAACCCACAAGGGTCCTTTGAAAAAGACGTAAATGAATAGAGTCATCCATCAACGAGTTGGATGAGCACCATAGGTGAAAAGTCATGATGTGATTGTTTGGGTCCTCTCCCGCTTAGCCGTCGAATTTAGGGATGTCCGATGGTAGCTTGGCTGGTATAGCGGTCCATTGGGGAGAGTGACAAATTGGATCATTTAAAATCCTTGACAAGTCTGGGAGATCCAAAGTGGCCAAGAAGGGTAACTGTCGATCCACATGCAGGTACTGGTGACTTTGGGGAGGAAGCCTCATCGGCAAACCAGTAGGACCATAAGCAATATTCATATAATGTGAAGACCCAGGCAGATTCAGTGGTGGTTGTAGAGGAAAGTAGCTCATGGGATTGTATCCTTGAAAAGGGATGTGAGTTTGAGCATTTGAGCCCCAAATAGGATTGGACGTACCTGGATATGGTTGGCCTATACTAGGGGGTATAACGGATGTGGTTGGAAGCTGTTGCCTCCCAATCGATTGAGGAGTATGTTTTATCAGATGATTCCAATACTGGGCCAAGGATGGAGGTATGTTTTTTCCATAAGGTGGGGTTGGTAGGGGCTGTCCTCCAATCGGGGGTTGTGTTCCAATTGGGGGCAGTGTTCCAATTGGGGGTTGTGTTCCAATTGGGATTTGAATTCCAATAGGAATTTTCCCGCCAAGGGGGGCTTGAGTCAAACCTCCTTGGTGAAATTGTCCACCAACAGGAATCTGGTAATTTTGTGTGAATGATGGAATAGTGCCACTAGGATTAATGCTACCAGTAGAGAACGAGAAAGGTCCTCCAAAAGGGGGTTGAGGAAGTGTTGGAATGAAACTGGGAAGAGAGTGCCCAGAAGAAGAGGGACTACCAGGAGTGTCGGATGGGGTTTGCGTAGCAATGGGAATAGAAGCAGTCAATGCACGATACTTGGGTGGTAGTGTCGGGGTGACACTGGGCGAGAGAGGTGTGTCGATGGGGGCTTGACTAACCGCGGTAATCTCAGTGTGAATACTCATAGTATTTTTGTAATGGACCATTTCTATAGGGATGGTCAAGATGTGGTCAGATCGCGGGGTGTCCATACCAGGAAAATAATAGGCAGTAGTAAACGGTATTGTGTCTGGGTTAGAGGTTTTGGGGAGCACAGGTGAGATGGTGATTTCAACGCCTGATCCTACACCAAAAAGGTCCCGTCTAAAAATTCCCGTAGACCAAAAAGGATCTTGGCCCTCTAATCCTGGAAAGGGTCCAATCGGTGATCCAGAAGACATAACAACTAAGTCTCTGGAAGAATTCACTCGCATAATCTATCTCTCAGAATTAGGGTGAATTCGAAAGTCCTCTCGAGTATTGGTAATTCGGAAATGTTTTAGAGAGTCGGTTTGTTCCATTTTTGGAGTGGTAACATCTTGGACTTCACTCTGTTGAGGAGAGCCCTCAGGTGAGCTTGTAGGTAGGGGTTGAGAACCTTCCAGATGCTCTGGAGATAAACCCTGCATTCTACATGAACGACATGGAGGATCTATTGTGAATGAGTTACAAACTTACGAAGAAAATCCTATGGTTGACTTGGGTAAACAAACAGCATGCGCTAGTAAACAAAATCTAGAAAACAATACTAGACAAACAAGACCTTCTAATTCTGAAGTCACTAGTTGGTGATGAAATCCAACGTCGCAACAATGAGACGAGAAGGGGCTGGGCTGGGGTGGAAAAGTTACGTGGATGACCTACTTAACAGACTTACACCCTGGTGCAAGCTCCCACACATAATCATGGGTATACCCTCCAAGGATCCCAAGTGAGTTTGGCCAACGTTGATTCCAGGTACCGTGAAGACTTTCCCCTTCACAGTCACCTTGTGTAAGACCCTAAGAAGATAGGCCACTAAGGTTACCACCGACAACGATAAATCCTAGGGGAACAGTCGACAGTCCGATCCACACGCAAGGGCATGGTATCTAGCCCGAAATCAACTTAAGAGGCTTCCACTCATCATTGTGGGTATACCTCCAAGTGACCCCCGTAATACATGCAATCTCTACACCGATATCAACAAAGCAGGGTGAGTAACTCTGTCAATATCAATGCGACCTCGGGTTTGACCCTCGTGTGAGAAGGGCTTCCCAGGACAAAATGTTGTAAATGGAATTTGACACTCCTTAACACAAGATGCTATTGTGTGTTTTGTGCTTTGGAGACTGTATCTCTCTACCTATTCCAAAGTGCTAGCCTAGATAAATGTTGGTGTAATAGAGCCCTAGAAAAGAGTTACTAGTTAATTTTAAAATTTGCGCATTGTTATTAATGGTCGTTGTTACTCAAAGGAAATGGAGATGAAACTGATGTTGTGTGAGACTCTGACACAACAATGCATAGATAGGAATGAAGTATATCAATTTTCGTTCGATGAATCCTATGTACGGGAGGGAAAGAGAAGTCTTCGGAACAATCTTGAACTACGATACACAATTTTCTTTGAAATGCAATATCAACAAATCACGCAATAATGACAATTCTCTATTGGTTCTTTTTCAATAATTTCAACAATTGATTTTCAATATTTTCAAAGACGAAAATGCTTTTGAAAGAAAAAATGTTTTTTACTTTTCAAAAAGGATCTACACCATGATGGTGAAAGTGAGGAAAACCAAAGACTAATGAACAAGCAATAAACAAAATCCCAAACCAATCTTTCAATGGAAACAAAAATGACAAGCAAACAAAACTAGTCTTTTCAATTGCATGAGAAAAGTAATCTTCCAAATAATGAGCAAATGAGAAAGACAAAGAATCCCAACTTTCAAACCGATCACCGGTTCTTAACCAAACAAGCACTCAGATTCCAAAATCAGAGAGTATATCTTTGCCAAGAAAAGTCAAGAGATGAGAGTCGAGAAAAAGATGGACAGGAAGAGCCTTTGATTTTGAAGACTGATCGTGCACAAAATACGAAGACAAGAAAACATCAACCAATGGTCCAAGAAGTTCTTTTTAGACACCTATACTGATTTGGGCAGTTGAACATGCAAAAATCTTAAATCCAAAAATTTTAAAAGAGGGTTCGCAGGCTATTAGTATTGCACAGTGCAAGAATGGGTCATTCTCGTAGGCTAGCTTTGAGAAGAGTGCGAGAACCTCGCACTAGAATTAAAAGAAAAGTGTGAACTCAAAGTATTCTCGCAGGCCACTGTGGGGTTCAGTGTGAGAATGCCTGAAACTAGGCAAATTTTTGGAAAAAGACAAAAATTTTGAAGGGACTTCTGGACCCAGAGGATCTATCAAGGTGTCCTGGAGACTCAGAGATTGATAGAAATGGAGAAAGGTAAGGCAAGAGCAAATGGCCAAGGAAAAACACCAAAAACCACAAAGAAATCGATTTTCTTCCCCAGTGGAGTCGCCAATTTTGTTATCGGACTAATCGGTAGGTGCAGACACTAACAGATCTCCCTAGATCCACTTGGATCTAGAACAAAACAGGACAGGACATGACTCTTTCCCTAAGTTTTGACCATTGAATTAGCTAGTAAAGAGGAACAAGTGACATACCTTTGTATCGCTTCCTAGGGTCTCTGTTCCTCTTGCTTCACTCCGGTGCTCTCGTGAGGTCAAGACCGGGACAACACAAACCAACCAAAGTAAAGATAGCAAAATATATTCAATCGTCAACTTATGTGTATGATCAAGGAATTACACAATAAAGTAAGAATGGCTTTATGGGAAAAGGAAATGTCGTTGTATAATATTAATCGAAAGTAGAAGATACAACCCGATCACCTTGATGTCACAAGCTTCCTTTTAGTGACTCTTGGTTCCAACACACACACTTACTCGATCCTCGCATGAAGAAGATCCAATTCCTCTTGATAGACTTGCTAGAGTCTCCAAGCTCCTGTTCAAGATGAGTTCTTCACACAATTCCTTCACCAATTCTCCAATTAATCTTTCTTAACCTTTTCCATGAGAATCCCATCAATATATAGGAGAGGATGAGATGGTTACTTGGATGAGAATGATCCCACCAAATCAGGGAAACCAGTAACATGATAACCATTCGAATACCAACCCATTCTCTATAATATTCCCTTCTAGAACCATCGAGACTTCATCTTTTTCCAAGCTTGAGAATAAGTTCATACCCTAGATATATAGCACAGTGCGAGAAGTTTGCACCCTAAATGAAGGCAGCCTGCAAGAATGGGTCATTCTCACACCCTAGGATATAAGCAACATGTGAACTCTCTTCAAAAATATGTTTTATGGGAAGAGATGAATGTCACTTTTCTCAAGAGAAAGTTCTTATTAGGAGCCTGAGTACACCATCAAGATGACCAAAATCATGGGTAACAGTAGGGGACTGTGGAGGTCACCTGAGTTGGAAGACCACAACTAATAAAATCCTCAGAGCTGGGTTTTATTGGCCTACACTCTTCGCTGATGTGCATAAGAAAGTGACTCTGTGCCATAAATGTCAGGTGTTCGAGGGAAAAAAGAAGCTCCTTCCTTTTCCCATGAAACCCATCTCTGTTGAAGCTCCTTTCCATCAATGGGGATTAGACTTTATCGGAGAGATACATCCTCCCTCTTCGGGCTAGCACAAATGGATTCTTACTGCCACGGACTATTTCACAAAATGGATTGAAGTTGTACCAAGCAGGCAAGCGATTGATTCTATCATTATTAAATTTCTGAAAAATAATATCTTGTCTCACTTTGGGTGTCCAAGAAAAATAATAACCGACAATGCATCTTCTTTACGATCTAAGAAACTCATAGATTTTTGCAACTAGTATCATATCACTTTGGGACATTCCACAGCTTATTACCCTCAGGGAAATGGGTTGGTTGAGTCACCAGTAAAACCCTGGTGAACATTATTAAGAAGACACTACAAGAAAACAAAAATTCATGGCATAACAAGATGGTTTTCGCACTTTGAGCCGACAAACTGACCACTAAGAGGTCAATTGGTATGTCTCCATATCAGTTGGTCTATGGCACTGAAGCTGTTTTTCCTACCTCTTTAGGTGTTCCTATCATGAAACTTCTACAAGAGATACAGGCTAAGCCGAATGACTCCCAAAGAAGGATAAACCGGATGATCCACCTGCATCAATCTTGAGAAGAAGTATACAACAAAACTCAGGTTGTCTAGGAGAGCATAAAAAGGATCTTTGATAAAAGAACTAAAGAAGATGACTTTGAGCTAGGTGATCTGGTTCTGAGGTGGGATGATAGAAATAAAGATAAGGGGAAGCATGGAAAGTTCGACAATATGTGGAAGGGACATTACATGATTCAAGCATGCAGGGGAAATAACGCTTTTCTGCCCAACAACAGCGATGGGACCAATCTTCTAGGAGGACCTGTGAATGGCAGAATGTTGAAACACTATTCACCCCCTCAGTAGAGACCTTCAGTCACACCTTTCCATTGTACAAACCATTTCCTTTTTCTTACAAGTTTTTTGAGTGGATAACTTTGATCAGATGGTTGAAGCCTACAGAGAAGGCCCTGAGCCACTGAACATTGTCATCAAAATTTTCAAAAATAAAACAAATCAAACAACAAAAGAAACTGTGGAGAAATTTTTCAGAACATCAGGAAGCAAGATTCTTGGCACTTCACAAGGAGAGTACCATCCCCAGGTGGAGCTGTTGTTATAACCCTATAATTTATAGGATCAAATAGTGACTGAAATTTATCCCTTTACTGTGTTTGGTTGCCAAATAATTTTCCATTCTGTAAATAATTTGGGAAAAAGAAAGAAAAGAAAAAAGAATGAAAAAGAAAATGAGAAAAGAATAAAAGAGGGCATAAAAGAAATTGAGTAAAGCCCCATGCAATAACAATGACCTAGTCCATACAGTTTAAGCATGGCCAAGTCCTTTTAAATTGATGTTGATAAGATTAGTGAATAAGCTTGGCTAAACTGTTTAATCTTAGCCAAGCATTTTAGGTTAGCTAGTGAATAAATTTGACCAAACTGCCTAATCTTGGTCAAATAACCCTAGGGTAGAGTAATTTCTTAGTCCAACAGTTTAATCTGGGCTAAATGTCATAGGTAAGTAGGTTAGAGCATAGGCTAGTTGGTTTTATTTCAATAAAACATGCATGATGATCGATGTTGAACCATATCTTTGATGTTTGAAAGTTGGATGCCTAACCCCCATGGTGACAAAAAGAAGGGAAAGCTGGGCATACCCACATAAAGCACTTGTCCTAAGTTTTCAGAGCAAATATGATTTTGGTGATGGAAGATTAAAGAAAGTGCATGGATGAATGGCTGAGGCATTGGCGCTCAGATCTATGGTCAACAAGTTTTCCAGACCCCCCTGACCGTTCTACCTTTAACAGTGGGGGGGCGGTCTGGAATTATGGGTAACAAGAACGCACATCTCAACGGCTAAGGCGTTGGCGCCCAGATCCACAGTCGATATTAAATTCTGGACCCCCCCGACTGTTCTACCTTTAATGGTGGGGGGGGTGTCTGGAAATTTTGGTAAACGTTGCACTCAGATCTATGATCCAGCGACAGGTGCACCGATGGATGGCTGACGGCATTTTTCAGACCCCCCTGACCATTCTGCTTTTAACGGT
>JASDQU010244648.1:151520-169181 GCA_032191745.1 Picea mariana
ACTTTTCCTCCCACCGAATGCTCAGCTCCCCAAGTCAAATCCTCCATATCCTTCCTTCCTATTCTCAGAAAAGGGTAACCAAGTCATTTCATCGCTCTATTCTCTACTTGGTTATTTTTCAAATGAATGGGTGGATGAACCTATATTGGGTTTTCTGTCCATTTTCTCTACAGAGAAAAGGCCCACCATTCAGTTTGACTATAGTACATTCCTGGCAGAGAGTATTCACGAGAAGCTCTCAAAATTCACTACAGAGGGCATGTTCTAGTATTCCTCCATATTGGCTTACATGTTCATCTTCTTTCAAGAGGACAGGTTCTTTTTCTCAAAGCAGAAAATGGACAAGAATGGGAAGCCACAGGCGGTAACATCTTGGACTTTGCTGCTCAGACGGAATTCCACTGAGTTCAGTTTCAAACAGTTCATTGAGCAGTTCTACCACCCAGTGGTGAGCATGCTCAGTGGAAGACCATAACCAAGGATAAATGAGGAGATTTAGAGGATGTTACACCTCTCAGACCTTGCAAAAACTGGAGATTGGTATCTTTACCAAAATCACACCGAGATTAGAGTATATGGATGCGAGGTAGCTCCATACAAACTGCCTAGGTATTTACCCGTGAGGATATTTTCCCTGGAGTACATAAGACAAATGATAAACTCAGATGACATACACTTTGTGTCTTCGAAGAAGAAACAACAACTCAGAATTAAAGGGAAAATAGGGTCTTTTATCTGCAATAGCCGAGGTGTCGGGGAAGAGGCAGGCAGACTTTTGAAAGAAATGAAGTTCAAAGTTAGTTTCCTATGGAACTATGATCCGTGTGGGATAATTTTGATAGATGAGGGTTAAGAATAAAAATGTTCCATATGTTCATATACCCAATCCCGAGATAAAAAGGTTCGCGAATCAAACGGAGTGGCAGTTGAACACTCTGGAAGAGATAGAACAGCTGGATCCTTTAGTTACTATCTCACAAACAACCACACCATAGGCTCCAAAGGAGAAAAGACCCAGGAAGGGTACGTCACCTTCTGTCACCAAACTCTCGGCTAAGGTTTTCCAATTACATACCAAAAGGCCAAAATTCAGTCATACAACTGACACGGCTGGTGAAAAGGAAACCCAATCCACTACGACTATGAAAGGTGATCAGTCAACTCTTGTCACAAGCCGCAAGCAGATCATGTATACAGTTTCATCCAAGAAGCTGATGGATACTTCACTAGTCGACCAACCGAGTAAAGGAGGACCAAACTTGAGTATTTTTTAGAAATATGACCTGATCAAGAAGAGGAATCAGACATTGACCAGCAGTACTTATGCTCAGTATTGGAAACAGGCATCCACGACACAACACATATTGTTGTCTGTGTTTGATACAGAGAAGGGTAGAATGCACATGGCTTTTCTTCAGGCACAAGTGCTCGATCCAAAGGAAATTACTGATTACAAAAGGGCAACGTTTGAGTTCCACACCAGAGATGTGCACCCGGCCGATCAAATGGTTCTGCACAAGAAAACTAGAGAATGGTTTTCTCCACTCTAGCAAATTCTTCTACTTCAGCTGCTAAACTACAAGTTTCTTTAAGCAACATTCAGACATAGCTGAAGTTAGAAAAGATATCATTCTTTGCAAAGGATATCATAATTAGAACATTGGAAGAATTGGTCCTCAAGATCAGGTATGACCCTTCGAATGTGAAAGCAGTCGAGGAGATGATTAAAAAGAAAAATGTTGATATAGCATCTCTTAGGAAATAGATGAAACTGCCACCAACGGAAGATGCATAGAAAAAGGAGATAGTTGAGACAGAAGGTGAGAAGGACGATATGCTCAAGTTGATCATGGAGCAAAACGCACAGTTGAAAGAGATGGAAGAAGAATTGGAAAGGTTAGTAAAGGAGAAGGAACAATCAACACCTATGGAGGTCATTCCATTAAGTGCAGTCCCTCTCCCAGGAGTAAGCACGGCATCTACAACATAAATTCCCTCAACAACTCCACTGACAACTCTGGAAAAGACAGTAGAACTAGCAAAATCCATGGGGGAGATGAACTTGCAAGAGACAGAAATATGTCTAAACCTGTATTCCATGGAAGAGTCGCTTTTGAACATGACACCCTTTCACTCACCTTGTGTCTAGGTTGGAAAATCCCCTCGTCTCTTGATCATACTCCTTTTACAATTACCCATTGGTCTATGATCCCTTTTGTTGTGTCAATATTTCCAAGACAGTTGTCGTGTCGTCAATATGTTCAAAGATAAGTTCAACACGAAAATCCTTATGTTGCGTCTGCCATTTATGCAGTCCTTAAGCCTTCTATTGTGTCGGCCATTTATGCAGTCCTTAAGCCTTCTATTGTGTCGTCCATCCCTAAGTTAGTCCTGAGTTACTGGTTACTCTGATCTACATCAAATATTTTTACCCGTTTTGTGTCATTGATGAGGGATACATTAAGGCCCTCCTGTGAGGAGTCTTTTCCTGTCGACTTCAACTCATTATCCAATAATTAGACTTAGAAACTAATTGGTACATTGGAACCTACATGCCTCAATGGAAAGTTTCCTCGCTTTTGACAGTGGGTTTTCATTATTGACCCCTAATCGGGATATTCCGCCGAGTGTTCAACTTCTACTCATTAATTCACATTCATTGGATTGTACTAGTGTACCTTGGGATTCATTGACATTAATGGTGATTTCCCTCGCACTTGTTAATGGTATACACTAATGATCGATAATCAAGTAGTTTCTACCATGTTCGACTTCGACAGATGTATTCACATGGTTAGATTCGTACTATAGAGTGGTGGAGATGAAGACCCTAGATCTTTTCTGATAGATTCAGGTTGCGTTGGAGTATATTCAGTTTGTACTTTTTCATAGATCCACATTGTATGTCTCATGGCTATGTTCAAATTTGAGTCTTTAACACATAGATCCACAGTGTATTTTTGGTGGCTATGTTCAAATTTGAGTCTTTAACACATAGATCCACAGCGTATTTTTGGTGGCTATGTTCAGATTTGAGTCATATTGGCATGGATCCACAGTGTATGTTTGGTGGCCATGACCTGTCTTACTTGACATGGATCTTCGCATGTCGACATTTATACTCTGAGTCATTTGTATTCTGAGTATGGGAATGCCTACCTCAGTGATGATATATTATTGTACTGTATTTCCTTGTTTGTTGACAGGTTTCTGACCGATTGTTCCTTGTTCCCTACACACGCTTGACAAAGTATTTCAGCTATCACTCTTTTCTAACTTCATACTTTGGGGGGCTCTTTGTTACACATTATTTTTGTCATCCCTATGACCATTAATGATGTAAACCTATATGTTTCCTTTAGAGGGGTCAGTGGCCTGAGTTCCTGAAGAAAGAAGGGAGAAGAACTTTTCCTAAGAAAAGAAGTTGCATTCTCCTTTGTAAAAAACCTATTAAAGAGGATGTTCATAGGTTTCTATATAGGTAGGGTGCGAAAATGCCTGATTTTAGCATGCTGCACCATAGATAGGTCGTGAAGTGTTTGCAGGTTTCTATATAGGCAGGGTGCGAGAATTCTCATACGTGGGAAAAACGAGTATCTTCTCGATGCTTCTAGAAGGAGAAACTTCCATGGTGAGGTGGCATCCGAATGGTTTGGATCTTACTTGCTTTCATGATTTAGTGGGATCATCCTAACCTCCTCACCTTATCCTCTTCAAATTATAAAAGGAGAGGATCTCTCATGGAGAAGGTTAGCATTGCAGTTAGCTTTAGCTTTTGATTTTGGGGCTTGGATGAGATGAGCTTTGGAGTTTGTAGCTTTTCGGATTAGCTTGGATTGGATTGAGCTTTGGAGATTGTTAGCTTGGCTAGATGACCCATTTTGTCAAGATAGATTGTGAATATTATCATATCTATGCTCTTAGAATTCTTGGAGAGGAAGTGTGTGGGGAACGAAGGACAGTTGGAAGGGACCTTACAACATCAAGGCCATGGTTGTAATCTCTCTTTCACATTTAATATGATACAGTAATATTATTCTTTCCTATAAATCTTGTTGTGTTTTATTGTATGATTCCTTGATCACATACATAGGTTTATATTGAGTTCATGCTATTACTATCACTTTGGTCACTAGTACATATGACCAAATTTGCGACGATTTTTTGTTGATATTGCCACACTTATCCGTTGCCATTTCCATGAAAGCTGAGTTTTTTTTTTTTTTTTCGGAATAATTTCATCCCTCTATCGATGATCCAGGTGTGCATGGAAACATCGACGAAATTATCTCTCCAGGTGTGCGTGGAAACATCGACGAAATTATCTCTCCAGGTGTCACCACCTTCAAGTTCAGTTAACCCTATGCATCATCGCAATTACGACGAAACCTCATCGCAAGTACAACAAACAACCGTGGCAATTACGACGAAATTTCATCGCAATTGCGACGAAAATTTATGACAATTCAAAAACTTACAACACAGATGTTGTATGTGCGACGAAAAACCGTGGCAACTTGTGACGAATACCCGTGGCAATAGCGACGACATTGATTCTTCAAGACCAAAGTTACGATGAAAATGTTGTATGTGCGACGAAAAACTGTGGCAACTTGCGATGAAAGTTCGTCGCTATTGCCACAGTGGTCAAAATGCAATTTTTTTCCGACAAACTATCTTAGTGTATATTGGTTATTGAAAGATCTATTTTTGGTGATTCAAAAATTGTGATAAAGAGAAAAACATGAGTATTATTATTTTCTCACATGTAAAATGGTTATTCAAAAGATTATACTACTGCTAAACCTCCATAGAAATCATACATGACACTTGAAAGTGAAGACTTAAGGTACCGAGTATCCCTATTAAGGAGCCAATTTAATGAAATGGGTGATACTAAGTTGAAATTTTTTTATTTATAACATTTGAAATAATTACTTAAAAGGAAAATGGATCATAAGATGGAACAATTACAAAATTTCATGGAATCCATCCTCTTACGTACCCTATATGAGAGGTTCCTTAGAGGTGATATTGTGACGCAAGGAAATCATGAAAATAGGGAGAACCAAATTGTTTAACCCCAAGCACATATGGGGAATATTTTAACAAATGTGGAGAACATGAAGATTGAGTCACAGAATCATGATTATTCATCACTCCAATATCCACATAATTATTGGTTCAACCCAGTGCCAAGGAACTACTTAATTCCAAAGATTGATATGAGAAAATTTGATGCTAAAGATCTTATAATATGATATTCCAAATGGAGAAATTATTTGATCTACAACAAGTGAAAAATTTTAAAAATATAACTATTGCATCCTTATATTTAGAACCTGATCAATTTTTTTGGTACTAATGGCTTTGCGAATGAAAAATGATTATACTGTCTCTTGGTCCATTTTTATGGATGAATTGATATCACATTATAGGGATATTAAGAGGAACACATTATTTAGTCAATTGATAAATATCTGACAAAGAGGTCCAATTAGAAAGCACATTCATCAAATCCAAAAGCTAAGTCTCTATTAGGGTAAAGAACATTCTATAGGAGAATCTGTTAGATCTCTTTTTGGGAACTTTAAAGAACATGRTTCAAMATGAGGTGCATCTCTTCAAACCTAAATCACTAGAGCATGCTTTCAATTTGGTAAGGAAAGTAGAAAGAAAAAACATAGCTACTATAAGGGTGGCCACTAACAACTATAGAAAGCACCATATTCCCTCTCCTAAACTCACTTAACCTACAAGGTTGGCACCTCAGCAAATGGATGAAAGAAGAGGATTGGGACTATGCTTCAATTGTGACAAAAAGTATAGTAAGGGGAATAAATATGGTGAGAGAAAATTAGCCAAAATTCTCAATTTTTTTTTATATATCTGGCACGAGAGTTTCAAGTAATGATTGTTGTAGGTGAATCCCCCTGTGGACAAGTGGATTCTCTCTTGGTCTCTAGAATCCTAAGGCCAAGACAGAAAAGTGCTTAACATGGACATTGAATTCCTTTTAGATCTAATCAAGCTAATGAATGAAAGAGAAGCAGAAAGATATGTACCTTATTAGCGACGTTTGTCCTTGCAAAGTCCTGGCTGAGCTTTGATCCTGAGCTCCTTGATAGATCCTTTAAGACAAACAAAGATACAATGGACTTCCTACTCTACTGATATTAGCTCAATCATAGATTCATCTACTGTAGACAAACTCATATGCAACAAGCACAAGTTTGAAAGAAACAGGCCAAGCATTGATTATTTAATGAGAACAAGTAAAAGAACTTACAATCCTTTGAATGAAGGTGCAACAGCCTCTTCCAGTTCTCCTTGTCCAACCCCTTTGCTCAATAAATCTCCATTGATTGCTTTGATGACATCTCACTCAAGAGATCATAAGTTTCACATCTCCAATCTTTTCCATGTACCTTTCACCATGAGAAGGCCTCCTTATATAACCTTGGATAGGTCCAACCACTTGAGAGATATTTGGGATAAGTTGAGAATTCCTCTCCTTCAGTTGAGGATCTTCCCTAAGATCATGCCTTGACCATCTATTCGAATCCAACTACTTTCAGGAATTGAGGGATTCTTCCTTTATTTGCCTCAACAAACCTAGAATTTGCCAAAAAAAGGGTATTGCTCCCCTAAAAGGGTGCACAGGGTGCTCAAACACTCCCCCAAAGAGGCTCAGGGAGCACCAGCACTCCCTGGCAGTGGGTAGGGGAGAGCTCCTCTCCAAAATTCAGTTTTTGAGTGTTTTTTCCATGGCAAAAGGCTTGTACTTCCTGTCAAGTGATTTCTCTTCTTCCAAACCACCCTTTGAGGTGTCTTAAGTGTATTCATGATGTCGTTAGAGGAATGACATATGCAAGATGGCAGTATGATGTTTTTTGACACTTGCAACACTTATAGTCAAAATGCGACACTTGCAGACAAGATGCGACACTTACAACACTCATAATGACGAAACTTGCGACACTATTGAAGTGAGTAATTTTTAGGTGTAACAGATCTCCCCCCAAAGTATGAAGTTAGAAGACGCTGATGACTGAAGTACTTTGTAGACTTTTTCGAGAAAGGGTATTGTAACACACCCACTATGGAATTCAAAAAATTTCGGCCTTTTTCATCTTTTCTTTGATGAACCGAATTTCCGAATCCCTACGGAATCTGATACAGACCCTGCCATGCCTTATCCGTACTCATATGATCGACGACTATGACCCCAGGCCTTATTGGAGAGGTGCTCGTCGGGTTTCGCAATTCAGGAAATTGAAATACATGTATTTCCTTTTCTCTCTTGTCTCTCGAAGTGCCGAAATCCGAAAGGGAACAACAGTTTTTCATAACTAGAAATTGCCTCGGATTTAAAATATGGCACTCCACTTTTTGGGGTTTACTCCATTAGGATTTCAGGATGTGCGACGACAGGAGGTCTCACATCTGGGTTTCCCGGGAACCGAAACTCTGAAACACCAAGCTCTAACATACTTCACTATTTCAGGGTTTCCTCCATCGAGATTTCAGGATGTGCGACGACAGGAGGTTTCGCACCTGGGTTTCCCGGGAGCCGAAACTCCGAAAATGACAAGCTCTAACACGCTTCATCCATCGGGATTTTGCGAGTCAGGGGTTTCAAGACTAGATAACACGTGGGGCCCACACTTAGGTAACTCGGGTGCCGAAATACCGAAATATGATAACTTTTCCACACTCTATCTTTCGGGATATCAAAAGTTGAGATTTTGGGACTTGCGACTGCAAGGGATTTTACCCCTAGGTGTCCTGGGTACCGAAATGCCGAAACATCACAACTCATCCATGCTAGTTCTTTTCAGGGTTTCTCTAATCAGGATTTCGGGACTGGCGAGTAAAAGGAAATACTTCCTTGGGTATTTCGGGTTCTGAAACACCGAAAAAACCTAACTCAACCATACGCTGTCATTTCGGGTTTTCGTGAATCGGGGTTTTGGGTCTTGCAAGTACAGGAGAACTCACACTTAGGTACCCCGGGTGCTGAAACTCCAAAAATTCATAACTTACCCACACGCTAGAATTTTTGGATTTCATATGTCGGGCTTTCACGAGTCGTGAGGACAAGGGATCTTACCCTTAGGTATCCTGGATACCGAAACACCGAACCACCGTATCTCATCCGCGCTAATATCATTTCGAGATTTCGTCCATTGGGATTTCACGATATGCGAGAATCATGAGGTCTCGCACTTGGATTTCCCAGGAGCTGAAACTCTGAAACACTGAACTCTGAAATACACTATACTATTTCCAGATTTCACAAGTCGGGATTTCGGGGCTTGTGATTACGAGAAGACTGGCCCTTGGGTTTCCCAGTTGCYGAAACACTAGAAAACCAAGGCTTACCCATGCTAGACCTTTTCAATATTTCATACTTCGGGGTTTCGGGAGTCGTGAGGACAAGGGTTCTTAACCTATGATCTCTCGGGTGCCGAAAAGCCGAAACACTTACCGACYGCCACATGTACTCTACAACTGGACGGTCCAGGTACTTATCATGGGTCTTGGGATCGACGGTCCTGATTTCTTCATTACCTGCGAAGGTTAAAAAGGGGTTGAGACATTAATTCCTACATTCCTTCATAAAACTTAACGGTCGTAACAGACCTTAGATCTTCCAAAAGGATCTCATTCGTGCATTTAGCAAGAGGAAGGGTAACCTGGGTACTGAACCACCAAAAGGTCCTAACTCAACCACACGCTGTCATTTCAAGATTTCGTGGGTCGGGGTTTCGAGACTTGCGAGTGCAAGGGGACTCACCCTTGGGTATTCCAGGTACCGAAATGCCGAAGTGTTGAGGTCTACGAGGACCATTCTCCCTCGTGCAATATTTTAAGACTTAAACTATAACCTCCTCCTTCGGGTCCTCAGGTAATTTACACCAGGTTTTGAAGACCAGACCGGAAGGTCTTCTTGAAGGTAAGGGAGTGGTCTCGAAAGGGTGCCTTCATGGGAAAATCTATCCAAGGCATCAGGTAGGACAAACACAGGAACAAATCTCCTGAGAGCAGACTTGAAAATCTGTATTAGTTCATCATATATATATATATATATAAACATAAGCCATACATGGTCTTTCCAATAAAAACATGCAACCATCATTTCTGATCAAAACACCATGCAGACAGTCTTATACTGAAACCATTCATAATTGCACAGACTATGAACATACATGTCAGCATATAAATTTCAAGATACAAGATATAACACTTATCAGAAAAACACCAGGTGATGCAACTACTGAGAGGGGTGCTCGTTTCCACCCAACTGTAGGCTCAGTGACTCCCAACGGATTTACCACTAGCCACCCCCGAGCTAGAACACGATGTTGGAGACTCTCTGTCTCTATTCTTCTGCGATCGAGAATGAAGGTTACTCTCCTACTTCTCTGCTATCGCTCACTCTTTATTTTGTTGCAGAGTTCTTTCGATCTCTTTCTGCTATATCTCCCTTGTGTCCCCGCCCACACCTTTTACCTTCCTTTTCTTTCCCGGTGAGATTGTGTGTGGCACAAATTCCCCTGCGGTGGTCAGGTCTGAGGCCTCCACGAATGGGCGGTTCACCCCCATCCCTCATTAACTCATGAGGAGCCTCTTCACCTACCATCCTAAGTAATTCATTTCGGGGCTAGCGAGCCTCTCTTGGTTCTCCGGGCCAGTGAAGACCAAATACGGTTTGGTTCGGTGGAAGTTAACGCCACCATTCCAGGTGCCTTCCACCACCTTTCTTCAGCCATCATGGTCTCTTTTTTATCACTTCCCCCTCTCATCAATTATATATATATATATATATATTAATAACATTATTTACATTCATGGACCTTTTTACTAAGGTCCATTCAATTCACACATTCACATCTTTGAGTTTGCCACAGATCTTGGCCAGCATAATTATTTTTACAGACTAGGGGAAACAGGGTGTTACAATTCCCTCCCCCTTAAAGGAACATCGTCCTCGATGTTCTATGTATCAATATGACATGTATGTACAGAGGTAAACAAAATCAGATATGTCTGTTTCATGGCATCCTCCATTTCCCATGTAGCCTCATCTGGGCCAAAATGTCTCCACTGCACCTTGACCTGTGCAATGGTTCGGTTCCGGAGCAGGGTTTCCTTTATGTCCAGTATGCATTGAGGTTCTGCTTGAAATTATCCCTCTAGTTCCACCTGGATCACACACCAGTCAATTATATGATTAGAATCATGTATATATTTCTTCAATAATGAAACATGGAAAACATTATGTGCTTTTACTGTGGGAGGAAGTGCTAGCCTATAGGCTACAGGTCCCACTCTATCTAGAACCTCAAAGGGTCCACAATACTGAGGTTCCAACTTGGCACAAGCTCCCATTCTCAGAGAACTCTTCCTAGGCCTAACTCTAAGATATACATGGTCTCCCATCTTGAACTCTCTTGGAGTTCTCTTTTGGTCGACATAACTTTTTTGTCTATTTGGTGCGACCTTCAAGTTTTGTTTTATCTGAGTCACTTGTTGTTCCATTTATTTCAACATGTCGAGTCCAAAAGAGATTTTGTTTATGGGATTACTCCAACTGACAGGAGTGTTGCACGACCTACCATATAGGACTTCGAAGGGGCTCATCTTTAAGGATTCTTGGTAGCCGTTGTTGTAGATGAATTCCACCAGTGGCAGGTAATCTTCCCACTTCTTGGGTTGATGCATTACATGCATTCTTAGCATGTCTTCTAGTATTTGGTTCACTCTTTCTGTCTATCCATCGGTTTGAGGGTGATAGGTGGTGCTAAACAACAACTTGGTCTCTAAACCAGCCATTAGTGACTTCCAAAAGTTGGAAGTAAATTTCGTGTCTCTGTCAGACACGATCTCTTTCGGCATACCATGCAGTCTGAATATCTCCTTCATGAATACCTAAGCGATGTTTATTGCCTTGCAAGTTGACTTGATGGGGATAAAGTGAGTGGACTTGCTCAATTTATCCACCACTACCATAATGGTGTCATTCTGTTTGGTCAAGGTTGGTAATCCGGTGATGAAATCCATGGAGATGGTTTCCCATTTCCATTCTAGGATTTGTAGAGGTTGTAATAATCCTGTTGGGTGTCGGTGTTCTACTTTTACCTGTTGGCATTCTATGCATTTGGCTAGGTACTCAGCTATGTCTTTCTTCAATCCATGCCAATAGAATAGTTTCCTGGTGGCCATGATCATTTTCTGATATCCTGGATGACCAGTATAGGGTATTTTATGTGGTTCATCCATAATGAACCTCTTCAAGTCATCACAATCTAGAATATACAGTCTGCTTCGGTAAGTGAGTAGACCTTATTTTGTCATCTGGTGGCCTTCATACTTTATCCCTGTGGGTTCTTGCTATGGGTATGAGGTCACAGTCTAGAAGAATGTGTCTGTCTCTTGTGCATTTCGGACTCTTTCCTTGACATCCATCTTACAGGTGCTCACCGCTGTCAGGTGAATTGTTTTCATACTTCTGCTAAGGGAATCGGCCACCCTATTTTCCTTTCCTTTAATGTGTTTGATTTCGAAATCAAACTCGCTAAGGAGGACCATCCACCTAGCTTGTATAGCATTGAGCTTTGGTTGGTCAAACAGATATTGCAATCCACAGTGATCTGTCATAAGTACATATTTTCTTCTTAGGAGGTAATGCCTCCACATTTTCAAGGCATGCACTATGGCAGCCATCTCTAGATCATGGCTCACATATTTGACTTCGTGCTCATTCAATTTTTGGGATTCATAGCAGACCACACTTCCTCCTTGCATAAGGACTCCTCCGAGCCCTTCCTTACAGGCATCTGTGCACACGAGGAAGTTGGCTTCGGGATCGGTGATCTTCAACACGGGTGTGTGGGTCAGTAGATGTTTCAGGGTTTGAAACCTTTCTTCACATTTCTATGTCCATATGAATTTTATCCCCTTCTTCTGGAGGGCAGTGATTGGACAACCAATCTTACAGAATCCTTTTATAAATCTCCTATAGTATCCTGCTAATCCCATAAAGGATCTGATATCTGAAACATCCTTTGGGGTAGGCCATTCCATGTTAGACCTGATTTTGTCAGGGTCTACCGCTACTCCTTCTTCGGATAGAACATGGCCTAAGTAATGTATTTTCTTCTGGAAGAATTCACATTTGTTGAATTTGGCACAGAGCTGATGTTCTCTTAGCACTTGCAGCACAAGCCTAAGATGCTCTTCATGCTCTTCTCTATTCTTGGAGTAAATTAATATATCGTCAATAAAAACCAGCACAAATTTGTTTAGGAATTTGTTGAGTACACTATTCATCAAGCACATGAAAGTGGCAAGGGCATTGGTTAACCCAAATGGCACTACCACAAACTCATAGTGACCATACCTCGTCCGGAAGGCAGTTTTATGGATGTCTTCACCCTTAATTTGGACTTGATGGTATCCCGACATCAAGTCAATCTTTGAGAAAATAGACGCACCCCCCAATTGATTGAATAGGTCATCGATCCTGGGCAAGGGGTACTTGTTCTTTATGGTTACCTTACTAAGTTGTTATAATCTATACACAATCTAAGGGTATCGTCCTTCTTTTTCACAAACAGGACTGGTGCTCCCCATGGAGACACACAAGGCCGGATATAGCCCTTATCCATCATTTCTCTTAATTGCAATTTGAGTTCAACTAACTCGGGTGTGCTCATCTGGTAGGGTGTCCTAGACACCAACACCGCTCTCAATGCAAGTTCTATCGAGAAGTATATGTCTCTTTTCAAAGGTAGACCCGGTACCTCTTCCAGAAACACATCTCTATATTCTCTTAGGGTAGGGTGGTCTTCGAGGCTTGGTTTGTCATCTTCAATAGTTTTCAACACTTATATTGCATATAGGGGATATCCTTTTCGAAAATACTTTCTCATTTGCAGAGCTGATATTTGTCTCACGGAGACAGGTTTTTGGATCCCTTGAAGGGTTATCCTTTTCCCTTCTTTACTTACACAGTCTAAGGTTTTATGGTAACAATCCAATTTGGCTTTATGGGTGGCTAGCCAGTCCATACCAATCAATAGATCATATGATCCCAGGGGTAATATGTTAAGGGTTTCTTGGGTGGGGAATTCACCCAACATTAATTAGCAGGTTGGTATGACCTCTGCTACCCTTATTTTGGTGCCAGTGGCTAACTGTACCAACCATGGCTTGGTAAGTTTTTGTGGCTGTATTTTACACTTATCAACAGCCTTAGGGGCTATATAACTCAAATTTGAACCAGGTTCAATCAAAATAGACACTAGATGGTTGGAAATCATACCTTCTATTTTCATCACTGAAGCTTGGTGGTCAGCTTGGTTATTATCCAAGGCTGTATAAATTTGCGGTACACTCCTGGCCACATTATTGACGGTGGTAGCTTCCTGGATGTTGTAAATTCTCTGACTATTCTGTTGTCGGTGTGGATAGTCTCTCAGTATATGCTCTTCTCCGCAACCCCAACACTTCAAAGGTTCTCTCTTTGGGTTATCAGTCCTTACTGGGGCAGATCCAAAAAGTTTATTTCCGCTCAAGGAGGGAAAGTTCTGTTGGTGTATACTTCAGGCTGGGAAGCTCATCCTTGAGTTATTTTTATAGTCCTTAAATCTTGGGGATTTAAACCCCTTTTTCTAGAATCCCGAACTATTCTTCTGCTTCCAGCCTTTGCGAGGTTCTATTCGATGTCCAAGCTGTTCATAACAATATCTTGTTTTTCAGATAGTATATTCCAGGGTCTTAGGTTCATCAAATTCAATCATATTCTGATAGTTCTTAGGTAGTCCATTGATGAATCGTTGCACCTTTGCCTTTTCTTCTTTTAGGTAGGGCACATACCTCAGCAACTCGAGGAATTTGTTGACATATCCTTCTATAGTGAGTTGTCCCAGTTTGAGTTCATAAAACTCTTTAGTCTTCTCGTCGAAATATTTTTCCGACAAATACTTCTTCTGGAAGTATTTCTTAAATTGCTCCCAAGACAAGTCCTCTTTGCGAACCCCTTTCACATTCTTAAGGTCTTCCCACCAAATGGAAGACTTTTCATTCAAGTTGAAGGTGGCCACTCAGGCCTTCAAATTTTCTGAGAAGTCATGGACTCTGAAATACTTCTTTAGTCCAAGCAGCTAGGCCTCTGCTTCCTCTCCTTTGTTTATTTCATCGTCGAAGGAGGGTGGTTTGGCCTTCCTGAATTCTTAGAATCTATGACCCTTGGAAAGTTTCTACTTCTTTAATTTTCTTCAGGAATGAGAACTAGTTTTGCTGCTAGAAGATCCCTCCAGGTCCCCAGCTTCCTTCCCAGAGGAATTGTCCGACGCTTGTCCCTTATCTCTGGGGTGGACCTTTCTCAAGGTTCTTCTTTTAGTGTGGCCACTTACATGACCACGTTTCTGTGTCTCAGGTTCATGTTGCATTTGTCTTTGTAAGTCAGATAAGCTCTGCAGTAAAACTGCGTTAATTTCTGTTTGCTTCTCTTGTTCTTTCATCATCCTATCATTGTCAACCTTGCAGCTTTGTAATTCGACCATGAGGCTCCTCACAGTCTCAACTAGATCGGGAGGGGTCCCTACTGCCATCCTTTCGTTAGACTCTTTGTCTCTATTGTGGGAGCCTTCCCCCACCTCTTGGTGAGTCACCATTCTATACGTTGATAATTTCCCACGATTGATCTTCTGCTTATGTGCAAAAGGAAAAATGTTGGTTGTTAGTTAATGTTCATATTTATTTATAACCAGTACATAATACATATTTTTCTCATGCACACACACAATAGGAGTTTTCATTCTTAACTTCGACTTTTTAATTGAGGGGGTCAAGATAAGGAGTTACTCCTTTTAACAATACTTTGAATGGAGACTTTGCGCAACCTGTTCATGAGCCCAAGCAGGCCAAGTGTTGTAACCATGCTCTGATACCAATTTGTAACACACCCACTATGGAATTCAAAAAAATTTGACCTTTTTCATCTTTTCTCCGATGAACCGAATTCTCGAATCCCTAGGAGACCTGATACAAACCCTGCCATCCCTTATCCGTACTCATATGATCGGCGGCTATGACCACAAGCCTTATCAGAGAGGTGCTCGTTGGCTTTCGCAATTCGGGAAATCATGATACATGTATTTCCTTTTCTCTCTTGTCTCTTGAAGTGCCAAAATCCGAAAGGGAACAATAGTTTGTCATAACTAGAAATTGCCTCAGATTTAAAATATGGCACTCCACTTTTCAGGGTTTGCTCCATCGAGATTTCAGGATGTGCGATGACAGGAGGTCTCGCATCTGGGTTTCTCGGGAACCGAAACTCTGAAACACCAAGCTCTAACATACTTCATTATTTCAGGGTTTCCTCCATTGGGATTTCAGGATGTGCGACGACAAGAGGTCTCGCACCTGGGTTTCCCGGAAGCCGAAACTCCGAAAACGCCAAGCTCTAACATGCTTCACTATTTCGGGAATTCATCCATCGGGATTTTGCAAGTCGGGGGTTTCGAGACTGGTGAACTCGTGGGGCCCGCACTTAGGTACCCCGGGTGCCAAAATACCGAAATATGATAACTTTTCCACACTCTATCTTTCGGGATATCGCAAGTCGGGATTTCAGGACTTGCGAGTGCCAGAGATTTTACCCCTAGGTGTTCCGGGTACCAAAACGTTGAAACATCACAACTCATCCATGCTAGTTCTTTTCGAGGTTTCACTAATCAGGATTTCGGGACTGGCGAGTACAAGGAAATACTTCCTTGGGTGTTCCAAGTTCTGAAACACCGAAAAGACCTAACTCAACCATACGCTGTCATTTTGGGTTTTCGTGAATTGAGTTTTTGGGTCTTATGAGTATAGGAGAACTCACACTTAGGTACCCCGAGTGTCGAAACTCCGAAAATTCATAACTTACCCACCCGCTAGCCTTTCGGGATTTCATGAGTCATGAGGACAAGGGATCTTACCCTTAGGTATCCCAGATGTCGAAACACCAAATCACCGTATCTCATCCGCGCTACTATCATTTCAGGATTTTGTCCATTGGGGTTTCGCGATATGCGAGAATCATGAGGTCTCACACTTGGATTTCCCGATAACCGAAACTCCGAAACACTGAACTCTGAAATACACTATACTATTTCGGGATTTCGCAAGTTGGGATTTTAGGGCTTGCGAGTATGAGAAGACTGACCCTTGGGTTTCCCAGTTACCGAAACACCAGAACACCAAGGCTTACCCATGCTAGACATTTTTGGGATTTCATACTTCGGGGTTTCGGGAGTCGTGAGGACAAGGGTTCTTAACCTATGATCTCCCAGGTGCCGAAAAGCCGAAATTCTTACCGGCCTCCACGTGTACTCTACAGCTGGACGGTCCATGTACTTATCATGGGTGTTGGGATCGACGGTCCTGATTTCTTCGTTACCTGCAAAGGTTAAAAAGGGGTCGAGACATTAACGCCTACGTTCCTTCATAAAATTTAACGGTTGTAACAGACCTTAGATCTTCTGAAAGGATCTCATTCGTGCATTTAGCAAGAGGAAGGGTAACCTGGGTACCAAACCACCGAAAGGTCCTAACTCAACCACACGTTGTCATTTCGGGATTTCGCAGGTCGGGGTTTCGAGACTTGCGAGTGCAAGGGGACTCGCCCTTGGGTATTCCGGGTACCAAAATGCCGAAATGTTGAAGTCTACGAGGACCATTCTCCCTCGTGCAAGATTTTAAGACTTAAACTATAACCTCCTCCTTTGGGTCCTCAGGTAATTTACACTACATTTTGAATACCAGACTGGAAGGTTTTCTCGAAGGTAAGGGAGTGGTATCGAAAGGGTGCCTTCGTGGGGAAATCTATCCAAGGCATCAGGTCAGACAAACATAGGAACAAATCCCCTGAGAGCAGAATTGAAAATCTGTATTAGTTCATCATATATATATATATATATATATATATATATATATATAAACATAAGCCATACATGGTCTTTCTAATAAAAACATGCAACCATCATTTCTAATCAAAACACCATGCAGACAATCTTATACTGAAACCATTCATAATTGCACAGACTATGAACACACATGTCAGCATATAAATTTCAAGATACAAGATATAACACTTATCAGAAAAACACCAGGTGATGCAACTACTGAGAGGGGTGCTCATTTCGACCCAACCGTAGGCTCAGCGACTCCCAACGGATTTACCACTAGCCACCCCTGAGCTAGACCATGATGTTGGAGACTCTCTATCTTTGTTCTTTAGCGATCGAGAATGAAGGTTACTCTCCTTCTTCTCTGCTATCGCTCACTCTTTATTTTGTCCCAGAGTTCTTCCGATCTCTTTCTGCTATATCTCCCTCACGTCCCCTCCCACACCTTTTACCTGCCTTTTCTTTCTCGGTGAGGTTGCGTGTGGCACAAATTCCCCCGTGGTGGTCACGTCTGAGGCCTCCACAGATGGGCGGTTCACCCCCATCCCTCATTAACTCATGAGGATCCTCTTCACCTACCATCCTGGTGAGTAATTCATTTCAGGGCCAGCGAGCCGCTCTTGGTTCTCCGGGCCAGTGAAGACCAAATACAGTTTGGTTCAGTGGAAGTTAATGCCACCATTCCAGGTTCCTTCCACCA